>VWZL01000444.1:0-16022 GCA_013396915.1 Stercorarius parasiticus | reverse complement strand
ATCTCGAAGGTCCTTTCCAACCATGAAGATTCTATGATTCTATATTTAAGAAGGGGTAAGAAACGCTGTGCAACAGGAGTTGAGAGAGACAAGTGAGAAAATGTGAGAGAAACAACTATGCAGGCACGAAGGTCAGAGAAGAAGGAGGTGGAGGAGGTGCTCTAGGTGCTGGAGCAGAGGTTTTTGGGGAATAGTATTTTGTGGAAGGGACCCCATGCCGGAGCAGGGGAAGAGCATGAGGAGGAAGGAGCGGCAGAGATGAAGTCTTACCAACTGGCTGCAACCCCATTCCCCATCCCCCTGTGCCGCTCAGGGAGGGGAGCAGATAGAAGAGCTGGGAGTGATGTTGAGCCTGGGAAGACGGAGGTGTCGAGGGAAGGCGTTTTTTGTAGATTTGTTCTTATTTCTCATTACACTCCTCTGATTAATTGGCAATGAACTAAAATACTTTTCGCTGAGTCAAGTCTGGTTTGCCCATGATGGCAACTGGTAAGTCATGTTCCTGCCCTTATCTTGACCCACGAGTTTTTTGCTGTATTTTCTCCTGCTGTTTTGTTGATGTAAGGGGAGTGATAGAGTGTCTTGGTGGGCACCTGGCAGGCAGACAATGTTAAGCCACCACAGTGATATAGGCAGAACATCCCCAAGGTTGATTTAAGGCTGCAGAATGAATTCCCTTTGATCTTGTTTCCTCTCTGGTAGATACATAGCAGGAGTATTAAAACAGGTAAAACCAAACCAGAAAGTACGAAAGCCCACTATTCTATAATAAGTCACTCTGCAGAGAAGGTGAAAGAGAAAATAGCTCCTCCAAAATAGATATTTGTTACATGATTTAATTCTCTACTCAAGGTGGCAAACGCAATACTCTGGCAAAGGCTACATGAGAATGAAGAGAGCAGTCAGGCCAAGTTTATGAGTTTGCTTTTATCTCATCCTGGGGGGAAAAAAGCCAGCAATGGTTTCTGACTATGTTTAGGACATAAGGACATGGATTATGAAAAGCCTATGGAAGGAGCATGTGTGTCAAAGCTCCTTATGCTCCTCCTTTACAGGGCTAATCACATAACAGACGTAGATAGACCACACAGTTACAATAGTGATATTTTTCAGATACAGAAGCACAGTATCTTGAAGCTATAGAACAGATGTCTACAAGTTAAAGCTATATTAAAAGATCCTTTCAGCAGGTATTTGATTTTACTGACATTGACCTTCACCATACACACATACTGTTGCTTTTCCACATTGTAAGGGTGGGAGACCACTACCAATAAGGAAATGTATTTCATTTCCTCCATTATGACTTAGGTATGGTATGACTGATAGATTTCTTTTTCCCTGTCTATTCTGAACAAAGCTAAATAATTTTGTAATTTTTAGCCTATTTTAACTCTTACAACTGTGTACTAGTATATATGGTCAATCAGTAATCTGTTTTGATTGAGTAGAACTAGCAATCTATTCGTGCTATCTCTGCACTAAGAGCTAGCTCAAAGCTTATGTTCCCTCATAGCTTGCTGTGGGCTAGTATTTGACAGAAAATATGAATTTTGTTTCTTTTGAAATCAAAGAATTTAAATAGATCTTATTTTCTTCCTCACCTTCCCCTTACTTTTTTGTTCTTATGCGGAAGGAATGTATCGTAACGTTTTAACAATGTAAGTGTTTTACAGTAAGCAGGATTGACTTCATGCTAAGTAGGTTTTATTCCCTTACATTGGCTTTTGGAAACTAAAACAAACACATCAGTGATTTTATGTCATTCTCTGCAAGACGGGAAAGAAATGCACAATTAACACTGCAGGCAGCTTTAAAAGCTTCTCTCCTAACAAGAAAAACAAGTAATAAACCCAACAGCTCAATTTCTTACAAACTGAAGCATTTTCAGCTTACATGTTTGCTGACATAATTTTTAATAATTAAAATAATTCTGAAATTGTTGCCTTGACCAACTTCAGAATCTGATATTGTGATACAACTGTACCTCTCATGTTTCATACAGTAATGAGAAGAAAGACAACCTGATCGTTTTTTGCAGTCACAGGTGGATTTTACTCGATTTATGCCTCCTCTCCTTTCAAACTCAATGTATTCCAGTTAAATGTGAATAGGATACAGAAGCCTTGATCAGATTTTCTGCATTGTTCAGTTAGTGAACTTCTACTAAGAAAGATTTTCAGAATGTTTATAGTGAAGACTTGAGATAGGAAATAATCATTTCATGAAGTCAAAATTGCAACATAAAATAAAAAAAAATAACACCACCAGAAACAAACTCTTTAGCAGAAGTATTTATTTTAGTGTCCACACTGTAACATAGAAATCCAACATTTGAAATGAATGCTGGAATTCAAGGTGGACATTCCCTTTTAAGAATATCAGAAAAGTGAAAGGTTCCATTTTTTTTCCTGACTATGAGCTCTGTTTAACAATTGCAAATGCTTCACTGAAATACAGTGACGTGTTCCATAGGCACTAGGGGAACAGTATGCTGAAAATACAGACATTATCTTCTGAAAAGAGGAAAAAATACCAATACTTGTAAGTAAAAGCCACAGTGATAATGCTGCAGGAGACAGAAAACATGCTGTAACATTGGGACCAAGGTTCTGTGCAGAAAGGAGCAGACCAGTAGACATTCAGAAAATGATCAGGAAGGTATGAACATCAGATGCTCTGTACGAGAAGTAAATTGAAGGAAGGTGGAGGGACAGTAACAAAGCCATGGCCATAGTTCTCTGTGATTGCTTGCTGTACTGTGGGTATTCTCATAGCGCCTGGTGACAATAGGTATCTTCTAGGGAAGAGATGTTCCAGGAGGAATGAGATTCGCACAAGAAAAAGGGAACCTGGTTAAGTCAAATTCATGTGAAGAGAAGATTCACTGAAGGAAATTATGCAGAATTCATCCTTGGGGCTAAACAGGCTTATCACTTTTCTTATATGACAAAAACATACTTGCCAAGAAGATGTAGCACTGCTGTGTTAATTCTTTATGTGTTGAGTTAAGGACCTTTCTAATCAAAGGAAGAAAAGAGCTCTGCTCATTCTAAAACACTTAGGGTTTGTACACAAAGGCTTTATTATAGATTTCTCTGTATTTTAAGAATCAAATATGCCCCTTTTTTATTTTCAACAGCTAAGCTTTCAGCGGAGCTAAAGCAATGGCTAAAAAATTAACGAACAAAATGTTTTAATCTACAAATACTGCAATAAAATGTCTTTTATTAAATATTTGAGCATTTTATTAACTTTTTATTAAATATTTGGGCATTTCTTACTTTCCTCCTCAATATATCAGAAAGGTGGGCTTTTCTGATTCTTTCTTTCTTCATTTTAAAAAATGAATGAAGCCTAGATTGCCAATAGGCTTTTTTAGATTCTTGAAACATTGTGTATAAATTTACTACTTATTATCTGGGGAAAAAAAATAATTCACCTTAGTAGAATTATGACTCCAGAGCACTAACTCAGATGCAAATGTGAGAAGTGGCTGATTAGGACCAGTATGATCTACTACTGCAATTCACCATGGCAAGGCAGTGGTGTCTTATGGAACAAGTAATCCAGACAGGAAGCGCATGTTATGAAGCAGGCAAATTATCACAACCATAAATGCACAATCTGCTGGAACTGCATTTCATAACGGCTTGTAATTTTTGTTTCACATTTTCATGTTTCGGGGCTACTCCCTTATTTTGCAACCATCTCTACTACATATAAATATTAGTGTGAACACTTGATCAGGAAAAGGTTGTTTCGCACTGAAATGTGTCTTTTAGCCTGAATGATACAATTCCCATGTTTCACTTTTTAAAATATTTATTAATGACTTTGAAAAAATTTGCATCACTGAAAAATTAATTAAAATGTTAATTAAATGCCAGAGCAAAACAATTTTTCATAAATACTTCAAGGGTTTTGCTCTGCTGAAACAACTCAGTGAGGTCAACACGAGTTTGGTAAACATTTTAGCCAGACCAAAGCTGTTCTTTGGAAAAGAGTTGAGGATGAAACATTTACTTCTAACCATATGCCATTGCTCTTCCATGGTGTGCAGCCAGCCTAGGCTGCTGGCTCGCTCTCAAATGCGGGGTCTGCCGGCAGCGAGGAAATCCAGGCAGGCTCTCGTGGAACTAGCTTTGCTCTACAGAAGCCAGTGGAAGACCTGCCCTTAAAGGAAAGGCTGTTGGAGCAGTACTAGACAAGCTGGCTGATGCGCAGACAATCTGCTGGGTCTAGAGAGTCTCTCGATTGAGAAGAGGCGTGCCACTTTGTGAACTGTAGGGTTAGAGGATGGTGGAGAGAATGCTCCACCGCCTTGCTGTGTTCCAGATTAGTCTCCCAGGGATTGCTACAGCTAGATGAGTTTGGTTACAGAGACGTGACCTGGAGTGTCGTTCCACACTCAGCACTGCAGTTAAGATGCTTGAGGTTATAGCTGGAATTGCTATAGCCATCCTGTCCTGGCCCTAAGGGCAGGAGAAATGTCAACAACTGGTGAGGCAAGAGGCAAACTGTAGTAAACCCCAGGTATCCATACACCGATGCATCAAAACATGTCTTAAATACCACCTTAGTAGTGATTAGATACGCTCTTCCCAAGCAGTGCAAGGCTTCACAAGGAATTAATAACCTGAACAAAGCCTTTAACCCAGTCTAGGAAAGGAACTGCTAGAAAAAATCATAAAATTAATCAAATGCCTCAGAAAAAATTCAGTTGGTTGTTTCACAGTAGCTACACCCTGTACTACCTTGTCAGACAGGTTATTTGAATAGCTGAAGGCATTTCTATGAACAAAACTATGAATAGTAATGAAATATGCAGAGAAGAATAAAGATGCACACATAAGTTTTTAAAATTCTCTTCTCTAAAATCAGTGCTTTCAACATTCACAGCCATAATACATTTTTTTTGGAAAATGGTATGAGAAATCTGAAGTATTAAAATTTCCAGACTCTAAACTGCATATTGTGAACAAGCTAATTACTACAGAAATGAAAGTAGTTATCACTGCTTATTTCCCTCCAATATTCTTTTCAAAATCTTTTTGAAAATTGGATGTATAACAGTAAGCTAACACTGTATTTTTAAACATGTGCTATCTTACTCTCCTCATGTTATTTCACAGGATACTTTGCCCATGCAGAATATCAAGAAAGTAATTTCAGATGCGTCTTTACTAGATTATTTTCTTTCTGAAAGATAGTAAATTTACTAATGCAGGTGGCCACAAATGGCAGCATACCCAGAGCAGGCAATATACCTCTTTATGTTTGTGGAAGTTGGAATAATTGACAAAAGTCTTACTGAACTAAGTGTTCAGTTAGTTTAAACTGTCTATGTTTTCCATTTTTCTCCCTCGCTCTACATTCCTCCCCTCCGTGTTTCACAAGGCACTGCTTTCTTCATAATATATATTCCCTGATACCATTCATATGTCCTTATGTCAGAATCCATCCATGTAGATTGCTATTCTCCCTCACAGAATACTCTACAGCAGCGTGGAAGATTTGTTCTCTATTTGTTTGAGCTGTTTTAGCCGTCAGTGCTAAAGCACAATGGCTTCTAGTTGTCTGTAAATAGCTTTGTCCTTAGGGCTTGGAGGGCGGTTTATTTTTCCTGAAGCACAGCACAAATGTGATGCAGTTGAATAGACATTGTAATGTACCCAAAACGCTACAGGGCCTTCGCTGTGCCAAGATGAGGACCATGAAATTTTGCTATCTCTTTTCTGCATAAATTGAGCTGATTTTTAATCTTCAGAAGAAAAACTGACTAGAGCAAAGGGAATTATATTGATATTTTCAACAGTCTGAAGAATAATAGCTTTGAGGAATAACATCATTCATCTGTAGCTTTTTATGAAACTGGCTTTCTTCCATAATTAGGCTGATAGACTTTTTGATAGCTACTGTGTAACTATGTAAGGGAAACTTTTAAACCTTAACACAGAAACTGAAAACAGTCCTTCTTAAATGTAGTTTGCTAAGTTGCTAAATACTTCACATGTAGATAAGTAATTTTCAAAGGTGAGTGGTATTTCCACTTTTTAAAATTATTAATTGCACTTCATGTATTCATCGGTTAATATCATCATGCTTACTCTCTTGTTCCTTCGTGACTTTCTTCATAAGATAATTTAATTTTACAGTTTTAGTGGCATTTAAATACGTGTTTAACCAAGTGGTCTTGGGCCTCTGAGGGACACGTTGAACAAAATCATTCTGAGTAAATAATCAAGGATATAATGTGGATTCAGGCTTTAACCTGAGCAATGTTCTGTTGCTTGTTGTGGTGTAGGTATCTTGTTTTACATAATGCTCTCATTCATCATATATGAACAACTTTACAGCTGTTATTTCCTTTCAGTTTAAGCAAATCATGCCTGTGGTAGCCAAGGACAAAATTATCTCAGTAGAAACCAGAAGTTATTTTTAAACATAAAATTATTTGTTTTGCTAGAGAAAAAAAAAATAAATCTTTTTATACAACCAGTGTATTTTTGCCATAGTTTCAGAAGCAAATGCCTCTGAAATGTATTTCCCTCGGCAATTATTCCAAACTAAACATTTATTGCTATAATCAGTTAGCCTGAAATATTCCATATTTGATTCTGTGTAGGAGAATTTGTATTCTATATTGTTTTGTTCTCTCAGATATTTTTTATTAAGTTATTCGGGTGTTATTTTTATGTACTTTTGTTACTGTTATTTACAGGATTTTTGTCACTTCTGAAGATAAAAGAAATAAAATCCCAAAACTTATTATAAATGTGATTTGGTTTACGCAAATTGAGATGTCAAACACTACAAGAGATTGCTTTTTAGTAACTCATGATAAGAATAATTTTTTTTTTTTTGAGTAGTAGTCTTCATTAGAGGATCTCAAAGCCCTTTATGAATAGCAATTAGTTAAATCTTTTGGTTCCTGAAAGTGCGCCACGTCCTGAATCATTTAACATTAGAGAATACCTCAATATTGTGTATAATCAGGCAATGAAAAATTCATGGATGTAACTGAAGAACAAAATAGGGAAAATTGGAATGTGTGAAGAGCAATGGAAAATTTGAAGAGCAAAGGTAACATTCCTGATTTTCTTCCTTTAAAGATCATTGTGTCTTAGTTCCTTTATTTACGACTCTGTATATATCAGATACAGTAGAATCTGAAAACCATGTGTACTGTCCTTTTACAGATCTGTAAATGAAAGCACCAACAGTTTAAATCATACTCATATTAAAAGAGTAACATAATAACATTTAGGAATGGACACCTCTACCTTTGTGTTTGTGAATATAAGAAATTGCATTTCCATATTTATTTTTTCCATGGCTGTTTGCAATTTGTGCTCGTTGAGACTGAAATGTGGATATTCCCATATACAAGCCACAGAAAAGCCTTTTCTACAAACTTGTCCTGCTAGTGCTGTGTTTAGCCTTTGTATTTGTACCTCCACATCCCTTCTCAAAAGAGACCTCCTCCCAACTCTTTTCTCAGCCTTGAAGGTAACCCCTGAGAAGTCTGTCCTGTGAGTGGTGAGAACAGCCCATCCTGTGGTTCTTACAGCAGGTCTCCGCCTGACATGCTGCAGGACCTGTTGGTGGCTGATAGCAGGACACAAGCTTTAGTAATAAAGGATATTCCCACTATACCAGTGACCTGGAGGACAGCTCCGTGATGAACACACACTTCAGTTCTTAAAGGTGCCGTGACAACTTTTCCCTGCCCTAGATAATGCCATCAACTCACTGCCTCTTGCCTGTTAGCTCTGAGCTCTCCTTCACACAAATCTGTGTCTGCAGGAACCTGAGTCCTCTGAGCTGCCACAATACATGCTCACCTGCACACTTTATGTTGCCATGCTCAAGTGTACTGCTCAGAGAAAAAGAGTCCTTTCTTAAAAGAACTTAAAGCACTAGTTAATGTGTGGTGTGTGACTTGCCATGGAAACACTTTAATACTTATTTTATGTTATTCCTCCTTCTCTAATACCAGAAAGTAGAAATAGTAGAGGCATACAAACAGGGAGGCATAGGTTGTATCCATGGATGAATTTGAAAATAATTACTTCTGCCATAAGTCTTGCAGTCCATATGGATAAGGTACAATACTGGCACTGATATCTACTGGTCCATCTGCACAGAGCCTCATTTTACTGCATAAGGTAAAGCTTTGTAAATCCAGCCATCTGTTTTCAGTGCTGTTTATTCCCCAGAACCTCTAAGTAAGGTTGGGCAATAAAGATAAAATGTAAAGAATTCCTCTATGTCATATGACTGAATTTAAAAAATAATATTAAAGGATTAAAAAATAACATTTGAATATTTTATATTATCATTGCTGTCCCTAAAATTATTAAAAATAATAAATATGTAATTTGACTATGTTAATGGCATCTGCTGAATACTGTCTAGTCACAAAGACCTAATCTTGCTTCACCTTGCCGTAGAACCCAGTTTCTCCACCAAGGCCAATCGAGTGACAGCACTGCAGAATCAGGTTCCTTATATAATTTTTTCCCATGGATTTGCTGTCCATGATAATAATGAGGGAAAACTTGTTTTGACTCTTCCAGTGATTTCTTCTGGCTTTTGGAGCACCCATGGATGTTTTAAAAAATATTATCACTCCTTCCTTTGTTGTGGAACGCAGGATTATAAATACATTTGGTAATATCTGCTTAGCGGATTGAGCACTTTTGATTAGTCCCAGACATATATATATATGAAAAAATCCATTCTTCGAGACTATTCATGGATCGATAACAGGTTCAGTGCATTCCATAAACCCAGTACACTTACAATCTGAAACTGTGAGGTGCTGGAAAATGCTGGAAAGTACTTCTGCTTTGTCTAGCTTGGGATGAAGTGTTCAAAGCTGATATAATTTTCCATGAGAAGAAGTAGTAATAATGTAATCATAAAAGTTCCTCAGGTAGTGCTGCACCTTAATAATTCTTATTGAGAAAATATGAATCTACATAGCAAGCTACCTCTCCTGAGGCCAGTTTATCAGAAGTATCTGTATTATTGTTTGAAGAAAATGAAATGAAAGACTTATTCAGTCAAGTCTAAGCATTCAGTTCTGTTATTGATCCTGGAGAACCTGAAAAATTTCATCAGAAGCAGCAAGGCCTCAAGGCACCTTGGAGATCACTGAGAGAATATGAGGATCTACTATCATTTTTTTTTTTATTTTTGCTTTTGGTTGGCTTCTTTTCTCCATATAAAATCAGATCAAATACTGAAGAAAAAGAAGCAGGAAGATTCTAATCTGGAGGCAGATCAGACTTTTCAGACTGACATGTAATAAGTAATGTTACTGGAGAACAGGTGATATTTCCTAAACATTTATTCTTGTTACTATTTTAGAATCAGTTTTTCCCCAAATTTTCATTTCCTGCTGTCTGCATGGCTGCTAGTAGTCACTAGAGACCCTGCTTGGACAAAAAAATGTATTCTTTGACATATTCAACATCTTAGGGGTCTTTTCCAACCTAAATGATTCTGTGATTCTATATGTAGCTCAAGAGCAAAAACACACTTTGTATTTCCACACAAACTCCCAAACCACTGATAGTTTAAATTAGAAGCTAAAATCTATGGCCATCTCTTTAATTCAGTGACCACATATTTAAAATAGCTGGCTGCCAACCACTGACTTAGGCATTAGTGATGTAATAGTTAAATGTTTAAACTAATACATATCAGTCCGGGTGCCCTGAATTACTTTAACTTAAATCACTATAAATACAAGACTGATGTATGGTTCTTTCATTTAAGTTGTTTGTTTGTTTGGTTTTCTCTTGCTAAATCTTTGTAAACTGTTGTTTATTTTGAACTTAGTAAATAAACAATTCTTTTTGCTTCCACCTTGCCCTGGTGTTTTTAAAGGTGACTTTAATTTGTCTATCTAATATTGGGAGTTAACTCTGTTTCTGTGGGTATGATAATCCTTAATGAAGAGTTCGTGGGACCCTACAAGAGAAGTTTAACTCCTCTAACTAGCTCATTTAACATGCAGCAACTAGTCATTCTTTTTCAGTTAGCCTTGTCTGTCATCTCATCTCAACAGCTACCACTACAACTGGCTTCTAAGAAGTCTCATAAACTACAAAATGTGTTGAAACTAAATCACAGAATCATAGAATGGTTTGGGTTGGAAGGGACCTGAAAGATCATCCTGTTCCAGCCCCCCTGCCATGGGCAGGGACGCCTCCCACTAGACCAGGTTGCTTAGAGCCCCATCAAGCCTGTCTTTGGACACTTCCATGGATGGGGCATCCACAACTTCTCTGGGCAACCTGTTCCAGTGTCTCACCACTCTCACAGTAAAGAATTTCTTCCTAATATCTAATCTAGATCTCTCCTCTTTCAGTTTAAAACCATTACACCTCATCCTATCGCTCCACTCCCTGATAAAGAGTCCCTCCCCATCTCTCCTGTAGGCCCCCTTTAGGTACTGGCAGGCTGCTATAAGGTCTCCCCAGAGCCTCCTCTTCTCCAGCCTGAACAACCTCAACTGTCTCTGCCTGCCTCCATAGGAGAGGTGCTCCAGCCCTCTGATCATCCTCATGGCCTCCTCTGGACCTGTTCCAACAAGTCCATGTCCTTCCTGTGCTGAGGACTCCAAAGCTGGACACAGTACTCCAGATGGGAGTGTTTCTTATTGGAAGTGTTTCATATTGGAAGATGAACAGCCAAATCTCATTGTAGGTAAATACTATTAATAGTTTATTAAGTCAGTCGATTCCTGCAGCACAAAACAATTGAATATGGCAGAGTTTGGAAAAGTATGTAAAAATGTTGGTCTGCGGTTTATAGTAAAAAGGTTAATCCTTAGTTCAACAGGTGGCTAGTCAAAAGACATGAACCTTACCTGTAAAATCAATGTTGTTAATTTTAAATAGACAACATCACAAACTCACAATCTCTAAAACTGTTCATTAATCACTAGGAACTGAGGTGTAATTTCCATATAAAGACCTATCACACCTGTTCCCTCATCTGCTCCATCTATGAGTCATTAGTTTTTCAAATTTGTGAAATTGTTCTGCAGTCAGGGAAAAGATAAAAGCAGAAGTCCTTTAAAAATAATCTCAAGTACATTGACTGGTATATTCCCATTATTTACAGGTTATTATTTAAGTGAAGTTGCTGTAGGAGATTCATCAAACTTCTGTCAGCTAAAAAACAATTGTTATGTCAATGGGAAGTGATAAAATTGCCCTCAGGGACTCAGACAATTTAGAAATAGAGTTGCAATGAATACCAGGAGTGACAGATGAAAAGAAACATCTTCTGTTTTGACCAATTTCTATGGATAATAGCATTCCAGAATCAAAGTCATATTTGATCAATTAGTAATGACTTTGTCAACAAGTTAATAAGAACAAAATAGTATCTCCTAGAGGTTTATCTAGAGAAAATGCCATTACAAAGCCATTATTAACCTTTAATATTCAGTGACCACCACAAGAATAGATTTTAAATCAACATCAATAAAATTGATATCTTGCATTATGCATATAAATAAAACCTTATGTATTCTAAGGTTTGACATAATGACCGTACATTATTTCATAATATAATATTTAAATTTTGGAGGGGTTAAATTTTCAAGTAAAATCTATTTTAAAAGATTTGGAAATACATTTTCTAGAATCATTGGTAAACTGAGTAGAATTTAAAGAATGCATCAGTGCAATTAGTAACAAATTCAATCAAATCTTGTAATATTTCAAATCGCTCTCCCACCAGGTTATGTGAATGTTTCAAACTACCCTACTTTAAATAGACATTGCTAGCACAGTCCTAGTAGTACAGCATGCAACTGAAATAAATAAATGAGAAATATGCAATAAAAATATTAAAAAATGCATTTTTCTTCTTCATGCCTTTTCCCAAAGCATCGGGTTTTTAAACTAGTTACTTTATCAAAATCTCTATCCACTGGCTACTGGTGTGTTGTAGAGTAGGAAATGGGCTTAGAACTTTGATCATCCTTTTTGGCTCAGAAATGCTTGAAATTAATCCAAGCAAATGTTTCACAGTCCTTGGGATATATAAATTGGGATATTTTTAATGAACCTTTTTTTTATAAATTTAAGATATTTGTATAATTTCTTAAGGTTATTTATATTAAAAAAGTAAAATTGTATCATGCATGTAGCTTGGGTCACCTATATTCAAATATGTTTCTGACCTAAAATGTATCTTTTTATAACTCTCATCTATCTAAAATCTGGCATCAAATAGCTAATCTAATACCTAGGTAATATCCATCTAATACTTACAAGGATGTGGATATTTGATTACTAGGGAAAAGAGAGCAAAGTATCTAAAAATAGTCTTAATTTGGCTATCATGCCTATGTAACTGTGTAGCATTCATATAATGAATTGATACTGTTTTCCAATATTTCCAATATTCCAATGATAAAAACATTGTAAGCACATGGCAAATCCCATGTGTATTTGGAAAACGGACGCTATTGGATGCAGTGTAACTTTTTTTTTCTTTTTTTTTGGGGGGGGGACGGACATGACACAACAGGATGAAATATTATGCTATATTCAAAGACTAAAATGTTTTTCTAATCTATGTCTTTGATCCTCAACAGCATGGCACTTATTATGAAAAAGGAGCTTTATCTACTCAATACAGAGAATATAGAATATGCTGGGTTATTGTGCACTGGGGAAACTGTCATTTACAGACTTCCAGATGTGAAATTATAATGGATTCATTGTATAAATTGCCATCTGGGGATGAAAGATCAAGTCTTTCTTTATAACATGAAATGAGATCTTTCATCGTTTCCTTATAGCATGAGTGATTTAATGTATATGAACAAAAGGTTGGGTATTCCTTTTTTCCTTTTTCAGGGGGCAATTAGAGAGTGAATCTAGTGAATCTGCACTGATGAAAAGTTGACTTAGCTGAAAGTGTAGCTTCCTTTTCCTTAAAATGATCCTCAAACTTGCCTTAATATCATGTTTTTTTCTTTATGCACAAAATGTTAAACGAGCCACTTTTGCCAATAACTTTAGCAAATCCTTTGACTTGACTAATGAATCAAACAAATCTTACTATATTGGTAGCTTGAGAGCATACAGAGGAAAGGAAAATGTGGGTGATTGTTGATTGGGAACACTTATAAATCCTAATGATGTTTCTGCAGAGCTCAGGATCTGTCATGTCAGATACATGTATATCAAGTATTTGCATGTTTTGTCAGACTATCTAGGAAAAATATAAACATTTGTTACAAACAGAAGTGTTTAAAAATTGAATCTAATTGATTTAGCTTATGTATCTATTTTGGGGAAAGTTGAACCCGCTTTCCAGATTACATGGATTGTAGTGACTTGAGCTCCATTGACTACACGTCAGTGCACAAGAGAAACCTGCATGTGGACATCTATCTGTCACAAACTGTCCTCAGTTCCCATCTTGCTCCACACTAGTGGTATTAGTAAGGAGAGGGAAGGAATTTAACTATGTTGTAAATTTAGAGCAAAGTATGCTTCCTTTTGGCATACCTATCTTGACAGCTTGAATCCATGGTAAGCACAGATCTGAGACTCTACTCCTTTTTGGGTGCGAAAAGAAAATATTGAGTGCAGTTATTCGTCCTGCATGGAAGAGTAGACAAAACCATAAGCTACTCTACTGTGAGTTACTACAGTGGTGTGATACTCTGCCCCTGTCTAAATTTGCTCTATTACTAAATTTAATTGCTCTAATAATGACAGTTGCTTTGAAGCAACATGAAATGTACTCTTCAGTTTTACGTAATTAAAGCATTCCATATCAATAGGAAAGGCATAAGTTACGGTTATTTTATATAATCTTTATCATTTCAATAATATATATAAGTGGCAAAGCACCAGAAGTAATTTTATACAGGGTATCCAGCAAGCAAAGCAATAATGATCAGCTATATACATATATTAAAAAAAAATAAAATTAAAGATTAGTTTTTTATCTTGGAAAATCATCATTTAGAAAAGAAAGTATAGGAAAACAAGTTACCTCCTGAATAATCTGTTTTGCTGGGAATCCTGTTGCAAAGAAAACAGTTTTGGTTCTATGTACTTGGTTATAATCCCCAAATTAACCTTGAGCTGAGTAATTATACGTATTGCAGTCCTATTTTGGAAAGAGAGAATTTTAATTCATAAAAAATATGCAACACCCCTCCCTGTTAATTTATTTGCTATGACAGGACCACTTGGTATCACTAGATTTTATACCTACAGAAATATTTCAAATAGGCAGCTTTAAGTACCACAGAAAAACATTATTTTCTCAGAGGTAGATTGAGTTTCCTGTTTTTATTACAATAGCTAGTTAACACAGACTGGGAGTTCTCTTTAAAACCAAACATCGGTATTAAATCAAAACTCAGGATATAAATCTTTCATACTTTAGCTAGAGTGCGAATACTCAAGCTGAATTCAGTGCAGGGATCTCTGGGTGAAATTCCATGTTCTTACCTATATAAGAAATTAAGCAAATAATTCTTCGCTTCCAAATAAATAGATCTTTAACAGCAACAGTAAATTTGCACTAAATGTTCCTTTTTGAATTATAACTTTTATTAGTTTATATCACAGTTTCAAAATCCTTTATCTTTCAAGCAGAATTATAACTTTGGAGCATTAGGTGGGGTTTCCATGTTCTTGAAGAACCAAAAACCAGCAAAATCAACATCTGATATCCTTCTATTAACAGCCGTGGAAGCTGAGATTTGGCATGAAAATGGCATCTCTTGAGTAGATGAGCTTTTGAATTTATCTTTTATTTATTTGTCTATTTATTTATTTTCAAATTTATCCATCTATTAAAATAGTATTACATATGTCTGGTGTATTTTGTAGCAATATTCAGAAAGAAGGTTGTCCATATGCCTTATCAAAGCTTCTTTTCAGTATAAAATTAGACCCTGATTGAATAATATTTTTCACTAGAAAGTAGTAACAACTCTGTAGCTTTCTGGTGATGGGTATACTGTATTGCCTGCTCTGGTGTGTGCTTCCCTTTCATGTTTATACATCTTGTTCTGGTGTGTTCTGGAGTCATGCTAGTGTCAGTTTGCCCACTGACATGTTTAAGACATGAGGGAAATAGCACTCCGAAAGATTTTACCAAGGGTCATAAAGATCTGGTTATAAAGACCTGTTAACCTTGAGGTAAGTCTTTGCCCCTGATAGAAAGTGCCTGATAGAAATGCAAATCCCCCTGATAGAAATTCAAATACAGACATATTTGCAAATAATCACAACTGACCTTTTTGTTTTGTAGTTTATAGTTTTGACCACATTACTGACTATTTGAAGAGCATAATTCTTAAAAAAGGGTAGCATGTCTACAAAGGAAGACCTACTAATTACTCACACTGCTGCATAAATGAAGGAAAAAGGTCACTGACTCACAGAATGGCTGAGGTTGGAAGGAACCTCCAGAGGTCGCCTTGTTCAAGTCCTCTGCTCAAGCAAGGTCGCCTAGAGACAGTTGCCCAGGACTCTCTCTCCACAGCTTTTGAATGTCTCCAGGGAGGGAGACTCCACAACCTCCCTGGGCAACCTGTTCAGTGCCTGGTCACCCTCACAGTAAAAAAGTGTTTCCCAATGTTCATATGGGTCCTCCTGTGTTTCAGTTTGTGCCCATCACCTCTTATCCTGTCACTGGGCTCCACTGAAAAGAGCCTGGCTCTGTCCTCTTTTCACGCTCCCTTCAGATATTTGTACACATTGATGAGATGCCCCCTGAGCCTTCTCTTCTCCATGCTCAACAGTCACAGCTCTCTAATCTCAGAGCCCTGCATTGGACTCTCTCCAGCAGCTCCACATCTCTCTTGTACTGGGGAGCCTAGAAATGGACACAGTACCCAGGTGTGGCCTCACCAGAGCTGAGTAGAGGGGAAGGATCACCTCTCCCAACCCTGCTGGCAACAATCCTCCTAATGCAACCTAGGATGCAATTATTATGCAGGCTAGGAGGTTCCTCGA
>VWZL01000443.1:412527-509289 GCA_013396915.1 Stercorarius parasiticus | reverse complement strand
TCCCTGAGTACTCTTGGGTGAGTGACACAAAGAAGGGCCTTCTACAGGTATGTCAGCCAGAAAAGGAAGGTCGGAGACTGGCAAACTGGTAACAACAGATGAGAAGGCAGATGAGGTAGTAAATGACATTTTTGCTTCAGTCTTCAATGGCAATCTCTCTTCCCACACCACTTGATTGGATGGACTGGCGGAGCAAAGTCCCTCCCAGTGTAAGAGATCAGGTTCGTGACCACCTGAGGAACCTGAATTTACAGAAGTCTATGGGACCTGACAAGATGCATCCCAGAGTCTGGAGGGAATTGTCTGCTGTAGTTGCCAAGCCACTTCCCATGATATTTGAAAACTCATGGCAGTCAGGTGAAGTCTTCTGTGACTGGAAAAATGGAAACATCGTACCCATTTTTAAAAATGGTGGAAAGGAGGACCCTGGGAACTGCTGACCTGTCAGCCTCACCTCTGCCTGGGAAGATCATAGAACAGATCTTCCTAGAAGCTGTGCTAAGGCCCATGGAGGACAGGGAGGTGATTCAAGACAGACAGCATGGCTTCACCAAGGGCAAGTCCTGCCTGACCATCCTAGTGGCTTTCTATGATGGAGTGACTGCATCAGTGGACATGGGAAGACCTACAGATGTCATCTATCTGGATTTCTGTAAAGCCTTTGATACAGTTCCCCACAACATCCTTCTCTCTAAATGGAACAGGTGTGGTTTCGGTGGGTTGAATGTTTGGTGGATGAAGAATTGGTTGGATGGTCTCATCCAACCAATCCAGAGGGTACTAGACAATGGCTTAATGTCCAGATAGAGTTCAGTGACAAGTGGTATCCCTCGAGGGTCCATAATAGGACCAGTATTGTTTAATATGTCAATGACATAAACAGTTGGATTGAGTGCACCCTCAGCAAGTTTGCTGATGACACTGAGTGGTGTGGTTGACTTGCCTGAAGGACGCAATGCCATCCAGAAGGTCCTGAAAAGCTCAAGAAGTGGGCCCGTGTGAACCTTATGAGGTTCAACAAGGCCAAGTACAGGGTCCTGAACCTGGATCGGGGCAACCCCCAGTAAGGGTGATGAAGGGATTGAGAGCAGCCCTACTGAGAAGGACTTGGAGATACTGGTGGATGAAAATATGGACATGAGCCAACAATGTGTGCTCACAGCCCAGAATGCCAACCGTATCCTGGGCTACATCAAAAGAAGTGTGGCCAGCAGGTCGAGAGGAGTGATTCTACCCCTCTACTCCGCTCTTGTGAAACCCCACCTGGAGCGCTGTGTCCAGATCTGGAGTCTTCAGCACAGGAAAACATGGACCTGTTGGAGCTGATCCAGAGGCAGATGACAGCAAAAAATCCATTAGACTTATATCTGTGTTTTTATGGTCACATCTTCCCAAGACTTAATTTTTTTGTTTTTTTGTTTCGTGTTTTTTTTTTACAAAATGTATTTTGGCAGTAGTCAAAGGTAGTATGTGCAAGAATAGTACAGATTCAGGAGGCAACTGTGAGGCGACTTAAATCTCTTTTTAATGTCTACAATATGAAAAGAATAAGCATATAAAAAAGGAAGATATCAGAGGAAAGACTAGTTTTGTTTTCCTCTGAACTTTCAAGAATGCATGCTACAATCAACAAATGAACCTATAACCCACAGCTTAGTAAAATAAAAAGGAATATTTTATTTGGAATAGTAATTTTATATCTGCCTTTATTAAAAGACTGATCATGTTCTTTGGCACTCAGTTGCAGCATATCTAACTATACGAACTGTATATTTATGACACAAAGAATGGAAATTGTTTTATTGCACTTCTGTTAATTGCAGTTTTGACAAAAGTGCATGCCCATTACTAGTTCCTCTCAAGCCATTTCAATATTTTGGCAACACAATGAGCTTTTCCTGAGTCTAATTAGGCCATTAGTTTATGAACATTTCTAAATTAATAAACAATAACAACAATTTATTTTTAATAGGAAAAAAGGAAAGTATTGCTTCATGTTTAATAATACAGAAAATCCATTTCCCCACTACAATCACTCCGCAGATTGAAAAGGTACAAATTAAAAGCCTTTGTGAAATATCTGCTTCCTCAGTTAGGCAACGGGCATAAACTGTATCTAGGAAAATATTCCCTTTTTCCCACAAGCATGAATATATTGTTCTTAGACATTGCAGTTTGATAATATACAGCTTTTGTTTACCTCGTATAGTTTCTCTTATGAGAGTGAACAGTAATTGACTTTTGGTCATTCTCACTTTTGTCTCATACAGTATTTTTGGTAGATGTCTAAAATGAGCGAGGAAAAAAGCTACTACAGATAATAATCAGGAGCATTTCATTATCAGTGTTTCTTCTCATACAGAAGATTGAGAAGTTACTTGCCAAAAGTTCCCTCTCTCACATACCTCGAAGAAAGAAGTGACACACAGATTTGTGAAGCTGATGAGTTTCAGTTTGCCAATATCTTTTATTCCCATTTTCTCAATGCATTTTTTTCTTTAGAAATACAAACTTCAGGTTCGACTCATAGAAAGAACTCAGGCATTATTCATTTTTAGATTTTTTGGTTGATGTAATAATCCCAATTTTTAATGCCATTCTAAAGAAAACAAAACTTGTTGTGAATCACTAGCCACAAAATTAATGCCTGAAACAGAGATGGATTGTTTAGTTGATATGATTAGTTGCCGTTATGCAGAGCTAAACAAAAATTGAAACAGTCTTTTCTGCTACCTGCTTAATCTCCTTTTTAAAAGGGAAATATGATCTACGCCAAAACACAACCTAACCATTAATATTATTGTTTTTCTGTAATTTAAGAAAACCTCATATGTAGTAATATATGTAGAATTTAATCACTAATTTGGTAATGTTTCAGCAACGTCTGTATAAAGCCATAAAGACAAGTCATCACTCTAAAATGTCTAGCAAAAAAAACCCAACTTACTTAGATAACTTAGTTAACAACTTTAAGCTCTGTGAAAATTTAGGTTTTAACAACTTAGATTTTGACACATAGTAAGGCTTTTTCACATGCTTCTTTATAGGGCAAATTTTTGAAAAAAATTAAATCCTTATAAAAATATTTACCTTTAAAAATGAGTTTCATATTGTGCCAATTCCCTTCAAAAGAACAAAAATACTCAAAACAGTACCTAGTCTTGAGCTGCAATAAGCTGCAGGCTGGGCAGAATATCACAAAGTGCTTGTCTTATTTTTCCTTACCTAACTGCTATTGGCCTGAGACAGGATATTGGTTTAGATAGGCCTTTGTTTTGGCCTAAGAGGATTCTTTTACCCTTAAGAGTTTCTATCCAAAGCTTTTGCATTAGAATACTTGAAATGAAATGACTGCCAGAAGGATCTGTGATAGCATCAAGTAAATGGAAGGATGACAGCAAGTAAAATTCCAGACAAGCACTGAGAAATGCATCTTCTGCCTCACAAGAATATTTAAAAGGGGGAAGGGGGAGAAAAAATACATATCTCCAGTCAAGCACCATATTTTGATGCTCCTAAACTGCTGACAAAGTGGTATGAATAACCCATAACATCATTCCCCAGCAAATATTCAAGAAATGCAATTCTCCTATAATAGCTTACAGAGTTTAGTGATTTTGGAATAATCTGATTTAAAATATCATTTTGCAAATCATTGAACTGCAGTAGAGAACATGACAGTTTACATGGAAGTGATCTTGGAATGAAACTAGGGAGGTTGGTCCTCTATTGGTACTTCTGGTGAAGTATAGATATAGGTAATGAGAGAGGTTAGTGATCTAGAAAGAGTGCATGGGTGCACAGGGTAGGCTGGGTGAAGTTCAGGGAAGAAACAAGTGCACGCGAGGCAAGTTTGGCATCTAGAAAGCTGATTTTCTTGTGCCTTGATCTGCTGATGAGTCAGTATACGGTTGCCTCGTTTTCTTTCTCATACAATGATTCTTGTTGTCAAAACACAAATTCCATAATCATTAATTGGCCCAATAACAGGAAATTTCGTGAAAGCAAATACAGGGACATTCCCATGTAATTTCATACAATATAACACCCAAGGAATATATTCCTGCATACTTTAATACAACACAATACCCTAGGAAACCGCTGTACAATGGCCTTGATGTAAGAAAAATGGCATTTACATTAGTAGCAAAACTATCCAGACCATAGATGTACACTAAAATTTTACTATCAAAAGTGCTGTGAAATAAAATGAGGAAAGATAAAACATAGTACAAATTATCTTACATCTGTCAGCCCTGGGGTAGCTTTGTGCTTGGGTCAGCGGGATCCAGTGACACCCGAATCTTATAAGCCTTTGCAAAATCTTTTTGTCTTATTTTTATTCTCTGTTAAGTGCCAAAGGCACATATGTAGCATCAAGCCACAGCATAGTGGAAAATACTGTATTTTGTTTTTCCTAGTAGCATCACAGAAAACACTGTTACCAACAGTAGAATCTTCTGTCTTCCACTGGGAAGTTCATTACCATTAAGAAATTATACAAATGAACATTGTGTTTGACCCAGTATGATGAGACCTACAACTTCTACTTCACTGGATATTAATGTCAGTTATGGTGCACATTATGGTATAGAAATACTCATCCTAAACACAAAATCATTTCAGCTACCTGTCACAGAGAAGAATTATGTACTTTTTATAAACAGGCTTTTTTTCCTGCAGTGTTGTCTTTTCATGCGACTTATGCTACACAGACATAAGCGTGGATTTTGTAGTTGATGTAGGGAATAAAGAAAAGCATGTCTGCCACAGGAATTCTCAGTACAAGGGTGAAAAGATGGTAACATGCTCTGCTGAAGGTTTGGGCAGTTCACGCATAAAAGCTTTGATATTTGTGTATAGATTGATTCCATGTGACTTACTTGCTGTACCTAACTTAAGCCCAAAGAATGTGCATGCCTGAGTTCCTGCTTTATTTTTCATAAGGCCTATAGAAGAGAGATTCCTGCCATGTGTATTATTGGCATACTGAATAACCTTTGAAAGACCAGTTTAAGCTCTTACCATAAAACTATGCAAAATGACTTCAGTCAATAGTAAAAACACACAAGGAATGTCAAACTAGGGATTCAAGCCATAGGACCACACAGAGTCTGAGGCTGAGATGTATTGAAAAGTCCTTTCCACCCATAGCAATCATGTATGAAGAACACTCTCTCTCAATATTCATTTTTTTTTTAGGAGCTTGCTGTGGTATCCTGGATGTCAGGCCTCCATATATGAGTTTGGAAGCACCAGGAGGAGAAAAAGATAAACCACCTTCTTTCATCACACACAGTACATGCCCTGATTGATACAGCCTGAAATTTTTTTCAGCATTTAATTTCTTTTACCTTCTCACCAGCGTAGGAGAGGAATTTAGTTGGGGATGCAAAAGGCAAGACACACCTTGTTTTATTATACAATTGAGACAGGCAGCACTCAGGAAATTCAGGAAGTTTTCTGACAGTGTTTCTCTTACACCACTGCCTTGGCCATTTTGTATAGAAAGTAATTATTTCCATTGCTGTTTGTTAAATGTAAAGCTTAATGCACTGAATGATGTGTTATTAATTTAACCAGTAAGAGAGAGAGGATGTGGAATGTGGCTGAGAGAGTTTTCGAAGGGAACTCTGTCTTTTTATGATTTCCTGAGTATCTCAGTTTTCAGCATTAATATTTTATCAGTGAGAGAACCATTTCTGCTCTCATTGCACTTTTGAAACTTGCTGTGGTATATAAATCTGGCATCTTTGAGCTAACTGACTTAAGCAATATTTTTATAATAGCTAAAACTGTGCTTTGAGAGCTAGAAGTTCAGGTTCTAGTACTGGATTTACCATAGATCCAGATATGGATTTTGGACAGGCAATCATTCTGCGTAAGTTTTCTCATCTTTAAGCTATGAACAATAATACTCTCCATTCCTTCCCTCATTTTCCCTCATGTTTAAAAAACAGATGTGAAATCTGATATAGAGCAGGATTTAACTTGTTTGAAAGACATTTTAGATAATAAAGATAATAAATACAAGTTGAGATCCAAGTAAAGGGAAGGAATTTCAAACGAGATATGCGGGTTTCATTTGTGATTGCCTTGTAGTCCTTTTTTCCTGTGCAAAACCTGTATTTAATAGTTGGATTACATTAGGTAGGATGCAACTCAATGGTGAAAGACCATGGATTTCTCATCAGCTGTCCAGTGTGATTAAAGAGTTTTCATGTGATGACAACACACAGAGACCTTGGAAACATGCAGTCATTCTTATTACATAACTATAGTTTGACTTTAACCATAGAAATCTGGCTTTCTTAACCATAAAAATCTAAGCTGTATCACAGCAATATGTTTTATAACTTGGACATTTATCAGGAGTCTAAGATAAAAACTAACAGCAGGAAATAAAAAACCCCACCAATGAGAAACTATTTCAGTTATTTCATCACAGAAGATGAGGTCAGTGGTGGAGTGAAAAAAATTTGACAGAATACTTTGCAAAATAGTTATAGGAAGCTAAGCTGACATGATGAAAGAGGGGAATTGCTTTGAAAGAAATAGCAGGAATAAAGTGGTCAGGTTTTGCAGTAGAATATAATTAAATATTGATGTCACTAAAATATCAACAGCCCATGCTGTTCTACATAGAAGCAATTTGGAAAATAAGAGAACTGCAAAGTAACAAAATACGCTGATATTACAAAGATTATTCATGATAGCCTAAACTAAACTGACTGTGAAGAGTTAGTGGGTTCTACCAGCACCATTCAGGAAGATATCAAATACATTAGGGGCAAAAAAACCATGTAAAATACAGAAGAAAAATTAATTTCTTACTCCTTTCAGAATACTGAGAAGCAAAGCTCTCTAAATTAGACAAACACCAGACTCATTCTGAGACATTTTGAAACTAGCATATTCAAACCTGTTTTCAAAAACTTTGCCAAAAACAAGCTTAAAAAGAGCAATAATTTTTTTAATTATTTTCCTTGATCCTTAAATTAGAAAGCCTTTTCATACCTTCCAGAATTTTGGTGGTAACTATGAAATTTGTGGATTAGTCTTAATGAGGACAGGTGGGAAGTGGAAGGATCTGCTAAGATGCTGAAAGTGAGGATAGCACCACAAGGGGTTCAATGGAGGCCACTTGGTGATAAAACTGGCAGTGAAATTTAGTGCCAAGAAACACAAAGTCATTTAGCTGACTGCAGTGAGTTATACAGTAAAAGTTGAAAGCCCTGAACAATACCACAGGTCCAATCAGCTGTAAGTTTTGTGATTTGAGCTCCTATCCTTATCCTCAATTCATGTATCTCTCCTTTTTACCTGATAAGTAGAATGAAACATCAGACATTCTGGGACCCTACAAATCAATTTCTCTTCCTCTACTGATCAGGATAATTTATCTATGTCATACTTCAAACCATTCAATCTAAGTGACACAATTTGGCTTTAATTTTTGGTTTGTTCTACAGGAAGTGGTTTTGTTTTGAAATTATGTCCAAAATTCCCATGTTTAATAGAATATACATTAACGTGCAAACAGCTAAAAAAGAATTATATGACCCACTATCAATAAAATAGTCATTTCCCTATATTCACTCTATTGTTTATCATGGCATTACTGTTTGCTTTGCATGAATGGTTTCTGTAATATTGACTCAATATATGTCAATCTGCATTTTTACACATCCTTGAACAGCTTGCACATTTTTTTTCCACACAGTAGAAGTGCTGTCAGTCTTATTTACTTTCCACTGAAAGCACCAGCTCTCTGGAATAAAATTCACAAACAGTAGAACAGGAGCTTATTTAAAATGCTCCTGTGGACATAACCAAATAGTACATATTTGAAGTTTTGAACATCTGTCATGTGCAATATATAAGTGTTTCTTTCCCAGGCAACAGAAACTGAGAATTTGCTTCTAATGGTGCAGGTGCACACAGTCTGCTGAAAGCAATTTTGATCTGCTAATTAATATTTTCATAGAATCATAGAATGTTTTGGGTTGGAAGGGACCTTAAAGATCATCTGGTTCCAACCCGCCTGCCATGGGCAGGGACACCTCCCACTAGACCAGGCTCCACAAAGCCCCATCCAGCCTGGCCTTGAACACTTCCAGGGATGGGGCATCCACAACTTCTTGTAAGAAACAACAAAAGCTAAACATTTAGTTCTCCCACTTTCCACAGCTTAGAATGTGAGAAGATGGGGGCAAAAAAACACACAGACATCTCCAGTTCTCCCTTAAAGGATGTCCGGCAGCAAACAGCAGTGGTAGATCTGGAGACTGGTCATAAATATACCTCAACGAGAGATCAAGGAGGGCTGAAAATCGTGTCCTTTCCTCAAGGGCAGTGTTACTCTTGATCTCTTGGCATATGCTCCAGAATAGTGTTTTCATTATGGGACACCAGATGCTTCCTCTAGTGGAAAACCCAAAACAGGAGAAATACTGGAAATACAAAGACATTCCTGCCTACAGACAGTTCAAGGTGCCTGTTCTTTTATTTCCGCCCCTCTTTTCTGTTCCAGCTGCATCCTGAAGATTACTCCTCAATGTCTGTAAAACACTGTGAAGGTGAATATGTTTTCTGTATAGTTATTACAGAACACTTTCTCCTTTCTGCATTTTAATAATACTCTTACCAATGGCAAAATAAAAATCAAAGATGCTTTTCTAAATGACCAAACACATTGATTTGTTCTCTCATATATTTATAATAGACTTCAAGCGCATCTTTAACAGCAAAATAAATTGTTACTGACTTAATAGTATTTTTCTGAAGAAAACCAAGTTTGACAGGGAGTAATGCTAATTATTTTTTTTAAGATAAACCTGGATTTCATGTTTCTCAGATTATTCCAGTCAACTTTCTCAGGCCCCTCTTTAACAAAAGAGCTGCAAGAGACATGCCAAGCACAGAGGCAATGAGCAAAGCCCGAGGCAGCTTCTTCTCTATTCTACCCTCTCAAGCTACAGTCATTCCTCCAAAAGGCTGTTGTGTTATAGCTAAAGGAGAAGCAGCAGGAAGCTTCACATTTTTTTCTAATAAATGCATAAACCACTGTCAACTAAAAAGTAAACATCAGTTAATAAATAACTGGCAGCATTTTCAAGTGTGCAATAATTCAAGCCAAAATATATCAAACTGTGATATTAATTGAAAATCATAAACAGTTCTAAACTTCCATGTTAGGTACTGAATATTTTTTTCTTATATTTTATAGGCTTTCCTCCTCAGAACCAGATTTGACTAGAGATATAGCCTTCAGTGAGAAAAATAGGAGGGTATGAACTACATTTTCAGGTAAGAAGAAAGTGTCTTTTCTCCTTTGTTCACCTAATAAATACTGGGCAGGATCCCCAGCCAGGGTATTAAAGTCTCCAGCTGATTGCTCTCCTCTGATGGAATTTTATACTACATTGCTGACTCCCAGAAAAATAATTAACTGCCAGCATATCATTAAACTTTCCTACTGATATCTTCAATCAGGAAACATTAATTGGAACAAGATCTGGAACTTGGGCATTTTGTGTCCCCGCTGAGAGTGTTAACTATCAAGAAAACAACATATTAGTAGAGTATAGTGTCATCCTAAGCAAACTTGCTTCCAAAGAAAGCTTTGGCAGAACACACTCATTCAGGCTGACTTAATTCACCCATGGTTCTCACAAATTAATGTAAACAGCTAAGCATCAGGAAAGGCAAAACTGTACACAAATTCAGATTGAAGTCAGCAAATAAAATAAAAATGAGATCTGGAAAGTGTCAAAGTATTTTATTTATTTTATTTCCACATTTTCAAGTAAAAGAGGCTGTGGGTTTTTGAAAAGCCAATATTTGGGCTCTTTTAGAATCACAGAATCCTAGAATATGTTGGGTTGGAAGGGACCTTTAAAGGTCATCTAGTCCAACCCCTCTGCAGTAAGCAGGGACATCTTTAACTAGATCAGATTGCTCAGAGACTCACCAAGCCTGGCCTTGAATGTCTCCAGGGATGGGGCCTCCACCACTTCTCTGGGCAACCTGTTCCAGGGTCTCACCACCCTCATTGTAAAGAATTTCTTCCTAATGTCTAATCTAAGCCTACCCTGCTCTAGTTTAAAACCATTGCCCCTCGTCCTATCACTACATGCCCTTGCAAACAGCCCCTCCCCAGCTTTCTTGTAGGCCTCCTTCAGGTACTGGAAGGACACTATGAGGTCTCCCCAGAGCCTTCTCTTCTCCAGGCTGAACAACTCCCAGTCTCTCAGCCTGTCCTCATAGGAGAGGTGCTCCAGCCCTCTGATCATCTTTGTGGCCCTCCTCTGGACCCGCTCCAACAGGTCCATGTCTTTCTTGTGCTGAGGGTTACAAAGCTGGACACAGTACTCCAGGTGGGGTCTCACAAGAGCAGAGTAGAGGGGCAGAATCACCTCTTTTGATCTGCTGGCCACGGTTCTTTTGGTGCATCCCCAGATGCAATTGGCCTTCTGAGCTGCAAGTGCACATTGTTGGCTCATGTTCAGCTTTTCATGCACCAGTACCCCCAAGTTCTTTTCTGCAGGACTGCTCTCTATCACGTCATCCCCCAACCTGTATTGATAATGAGGATTGTTCCGACCCAAGTGCAGGACCTTGCACTTGGCCTTGTTGAACTTCATGAGGTTTGCACAGGCCTACCTCTATGGCTTATCCAGGTCCCTATGGATGACATCCTGTCCCTCTGGCATGCCAACCGCACCACTCAGCTTGGTGTCATCTGCAAACTTGCTGAGGGTGCACTTGATCCCACTGTCTAAATCATTGATGAAGATATTGAAGAGCACTGGTCCCAGTACGGATCCCTGAGGGATACCACTTGTCACCCCTCTCCATGTGGACATCCAACCATTGACCACTACCCTCTGGATGTGACCATCCAGCCAGTTCCTTATCCATTGAACAGTCTACCCATCAAATCCGTATCTCTCCAACTTAGAGAGAAGGATGTTGTGGGGGACTGTGTCAAAGGCCTTGCAGAAGTCCAGAGAGATACTCTTCCCTTGTCCACTGATGCAGTCACTCCATTATAGAAAGCCACTACGTTGGTCAGGCAGGACTTGCCCCTTATTTAAAAAATGCACCTTATTTAAAAATTGATGTAAATTGCTGGCTAAAAGATTAGACTAAATATTACTAAAATATTACTAAAATTAAACTAAACTAAATATTACATTTTCTTTCAGGCTGTAGAAATATATATTGTTTGAGTGATTCGTTCATTTTGATGTTTTTCTTTTAGTTTGCCTGAAACTGACTTTCCTTCCTCTGTCCCATGTTTTCATCTCAGACACCACTTGTGTGTGCAGAAGATTCTGATCAGCTTCTGATTACAATAGTCAGGTTTCATGAAGGTTTCATCTTAATATATGAAAGAAATTTTTTTGCAGTGAGAACAACCATTCACTGGAACAACATCCTCAGGAATGTGGTAGGGTCCCTGTCACTGGAAGTTTTCAAGACACGACTGGATTGCTAGATAATCTCATCTGGGCTCTCTTTCCCACAAGATGTTGAACCAGATGATCTTTAGGAGTCTCTTCCAAACTAGGCTGCTGTATGCTTCTATGGTTCTATAATTCTAAGTTCAGAAGTGCTGTTCCTGGAGGATGGGATCTGACTCAGGCTCAATCACACTTTATGTAGCTGCTCTATGAGACCATATTTTTTTATAGTTACTTATTCCAAATCAGCTCTTAACAGACTCCCGTTCACAGAGTGTTCTACATCATGGTGGCCAACATATCTGCATTAGATAGATGAGGAATATGCAGATCTCTCCATATTCTGTATGACTGCCTTAAACGCTTAACTAATGAATATAAAGGTAATGACATTTCTTTGATAGTTTTTTTTAAGTCTTTTCTTACAAATCCCTGACGTGTAAAATGTAAGTTTAAGTTACACTGTGAATGATGATCGTCCTGATGATTAGCCACACAAATTTTTTGAAGACTCTGAGCT
The DNA here is from genome assembly GCA_013396915.1 of Stercorarius parasiticus. Lineage (NCBI taxonomy): Eukaryota > Metazoa > Chordata > Aves > Charadriiformes > Stercorariidae > Stercorarius > Stercorarius parasiticus. Next base: position 497,301 of record VWZL01000443.1, on the reverse strand, counting down.
GCATAAATTATGGAGTAGATTATTATCTTCTCTCTTTGCAACCTAACTCTGAAGCAATTTTTAAAATTTTTTTGTGATAGACATTCCATTATATAGAAATTGCAGTATACTATCTCTCTGTTTATACCTTTTTCAGGCACTCTTATGAAGCACACAGTATTCACCAATCCATCACTGTACTATGCATTTGTTAATTATTTAAAAAAAAAAAATTGTTGAAAAAATTAAAAAATTGGAAGAAACATACTTCAATACAAATCTCCATATGTGGACTTCTATAGTAATAAATATCCAGAAAAAAACACTGAAATAACACATGGTCTAAGAAAATCACTGCACAATAAATCTGGCATCTAAAACCTATTAATTGTTTTACCTGAGGTCTTATAGTACAACATAAAGTATTATATAGTCAAAAGAAAGTGAAAACCAGCAGATTATTTCATTACCGTTTGTCTGTTTGCCTTAATTTGGAAAAATGTCCCCAAGATTCATTCACTTCATCCAGAGTCAGACCACAGAAATCACTGTAATAATTCTGAATTTATATCCCTGTAAGATAAGTTCAATTCATACCAAAATAACTAATTACTGCAGACTGTGGCAAACTGTTGAAAGTAAATCCACAGAAATAATTTTTCAGTCCCTTGGTAACACAAAATCATCAGATATTATTAAATGCTTCACCAATCAAACAATGTGAATTTTCAAACAAATTCAAGCTATTTCAGATTATTTTTCAGTTTATTTAAAAAGTCTAAGACTGCTTTTTCTGAGTAGGATGCTTTCTTCATACTTATGATCTGTGTCATGTCCTCCATTACATACTTCTGAGACTAACAAAAAATTAAAATAATATTATATTCACCTAATGAAGATACTCTTGGTAAATGAGACAATATATATTGCAATGCCATACAATACAGTTCTGGAGCTTTGTTTGTGGCAAGCGTCATTTTTCCTACAATACAGTCAAATTGTTTTTTTTCAGCAGACTTACATCAAGTACTGTAAGCCATTTGGGAAAGTCAGCGACAGAAGCATTCTCCACATCCATTCCATCTTTCTCTAGCCTTGTTTGATCATTACTTCACAGCCTCATCTGATATGTGATACCATTCCACCGCCATTTTATCTGCTCATCTGCTGATTGCTTTCCTGACACTTTGCCCTCCAGTAATACTTGCTCTGATTGTCATCCAATCTTTTGCTAAAATAGAAAGAGCTTCAGTTTTGTCTCTCAGATGTGTATATTGAATGTCTACTGCACGCCAGCTGTTGAAGTATCTACCCACTAGCAGTTCAAAACATTGCTTATTAAAGAGGAATAGGTTTAAAAAGGAAAATATAGAGAGATTATAATTTGAGCATAGTCTATTTATCAGGCATGTGAAAGCTGGACCAAATAATATCTATGTATTTTTGATAGAGTTCTTGTCATATGGATCCTCTATTGAGTGGTTTTACAGTCAAGCCACAAATAAATAAAGAAAGAAATTGGAAGGTTGCATTTTTAAAATAATATAAATTTTTAGCATTGGGCAAATACTATAAGCAAGTTCTGGTGGATGTTCACTCACATTTGAAATGAATTTATTTTGAAGTGTTTGCCTCACTTTTTCTTTCCGCAAGTATCAATGCTAATAGACACTTTTTACAAAGTTCAGAGAAATTAATTTAAGAGTAGCATCCAGCATGATAAAAAGAACTACAGATTTTCAAATGTCAGTATTTATGTTTTGTGTGCTTGAACACTCATACAGCTAAGGAATAAAAACTCTGAGAAATACTAATCTGCCCATCTGAAACTAACAAATCCCTGTAAAATCAGAAATTTCACCTGCTCCTGTCTTAAGACTTAACATTAGAGACTAATGTGTTTCATTACAGTAAAGTATAGAACATGTAAAAATTGCACAGCAAATATTTTTGCTTCAGAACTACTTTAAAACCCCATATCTAAGACTGGACCAAATTTATAACAGCAATTCAGACAGTCTCTTCTCAGAAATCTGTTAACCAAAATAATCAAATGAAAAAGAATGAGCATAGAGGAAGCTGAGGTGAATCTTAAGTCTTCCAAATGCTGAATAAATGTGTTTCAAGACATTTTGAAAACCTGATAAGAAAATTAAATGCAACAGGTAGAAGTTTGTTGTAGAGTACTTACTAGCTCTAGTAGTGAGACTGACGCAAGTTATTTTTTGTTCTATCAGTGGTAAAGAGAAAACCCATTAGTCACATCTCAAGTCTTGCTTGGCAACCAAATACATTGAGTAAATTACGTAAATCAATATGCTAAAGCAATGCAAAATACATACAGTAGTTGCATTAATGTTCTGTTCTGCTCCTACTAAATGAGAAAAAATTTCTATTTTATTTAGATGGTGTTCTAGAGGCAATTTAAAAATTTAAATGCCACCTAGACCAATGACCAAACTACAGAATGAAAACACTCAGAGCTCCCAGGGATGAAGGATTCCTCCAAAAGTGTGAACAAAATCTGGGCCACATAAACCAGAGGTTCCTCACGTGTGGAACCAATTTGACCCACTGGCTGTGAGAGGGTAGATGTGAGCAACGCACAGGCAGTGCAGGCTACTTTTTTGGCACTCCATTTACCACATAGGAACATACTGCTGTGATGAGATCACTGTCAAAATGCGCAGCTGGATGCATTTCCCTTCTTTATTGACACAAGTGGAGGTATACTGTCTCTTGGGTTGGATTTCTTGTTGCAATGCTCAATAAGTACTTGAAAGGAAAGATCTGTCCTACCTGTCTGGCACTGCTCAGCCCAGTTATGAAGCTAGAGTGAACAGATAGTCACTCTGTGGATTTTCATTTCAATGAAGAAAAGCAAACTGGCTTTCTCCTTGATAAACATGAAATGGTGACATCATCAGCTCTGCAAGCTGCCAATAGATTTACTTTTCTTTATAGTTTCAGATAGAAATTGACATTTCAGTGTACAATGTAATTACAAGAACCCCCAGAAAAGTGGACTGAGAGCATCTTTCTGCCCAAGAATGGCAGAAGGAGCTTAATAAGTTATCATACTTTCAGGAAAATTAATATTGTGAGGGTAATTAAGACAATTAAGATGTTGCATAAATTAATGCAACAATTAATTCTTCCAGCATGCTGGAATATTTGCCTGATTATCTACTTCCTGTCCAAACATAAAACTTTAATGTGTTTGTATTCCTTCCTTCTCAGAGCATCAGGAGCTTTTTGTTTCCAAACAAAAAATTCTTAGAAAAAATCACTGTTACCTTTATGTGAAATTAAACACTAAATTAAACACTATGTGAAGCACTGGTTTTGATGCATTGTGTCATCACAGACTCTTTATTTTTATTATTTTGAAATAGATTGTTTCAGAACAATCAGTGGGTAAGGTAACTACACGTGACAATTAGAACAAGTTAAGAGGTTTCCTGCAAGATTTTGATGGAAAGTATTGTTTCTACTAACCCTGGAAATCACCGAGAAGTTATGTAGTAGAATTTCTGTATTTTGTGCAGTTATCAAAAGTTAACATTTTTATTTCAGGTCATATTGTTCATTAGCAACACTAATTAACACTTATTTCCTTTTTCTCAATGCAGTTCCTGTGATGTGCCTCAGAAATTTTGTTCAAACAGGGATTTCTAGCAGATAAAGAAAACAGGGATACATGACACCTTAAATAGTATTTCTCAAAGCAGCCAAGCAGTACAGGAAGACAGTTAAGGTTAACCTGAGTGGAACATCTTCCTTATGGCCACCTCTTCCTTCTCCCCTCCAAAAATGAGGAAAGAATTAGAAAAAAACAAGGAATTATTTTAACGTTGTGAATGTGGATTAAATTAGAAATATTTTAAAGTAATCAATTCAGTGAACATTTAAATTTCCTAAGAGAAAATATAGAAAAAAATCAGTGCTTATCTACAGTCAGTTCTACTTCTTTATGAAAATGAAGGTTTAGAAATATAAATAGAAAGGACTGTTATAAATGAAAGTTGACTTTGAAGTTTGTATTCCACTCAAGGGAAGAAAGAAAATATAAAAATATTCAGTAAAGACTACTGAAAAGATGACTCCAGATAAAATATCAAGTCTGTTCCATCAAGAACAAGGAAATACCTTGTTATTCTGTATTAAATTCATTTTACTTAACCCATGGAAAGATGAAGAAAAGTGATTAGAAGATAGTCTGTGGCCTGGAACAAGTTTGACAACTATGTCAAAATTATTGAATAAATATCTTTCCACGTCCTACTTTATTTCTGAAGTGATGCATAACCGTCTACGTATTATTGCTATATTTTTGTAGCTTTCTCTAATGTATCATTACTTTCATGTGAAATTGTCTTGAGAGCATACATTTCACACAATTGCAATACATGTTAGCAATCAATTTAATTACATACTTCAGATATACTTCAGTCTGTGGCACAACTGCTTTATTTCACACTCACAATGACATCTTCCATTTCATACTGAACTCCTTTCTGGACACCACAGCTGTCAGTAAGTATTTAGAATTTAAAACGAAATTGCCTTGCATGCTGGCATTTTTTCAAAACTCTTTAATTGAAATACGGCGATGTATTCAAACAAATTACAGGAAATCTCACTCACAGAGAAGAAAAAATTCAAAGCACAGTATTCTGAAGGTTGCATAACCGCTTTCCTTAGTTAAAATGTTCTCTTTGCTTCTTTGGCAATAGTGAACACAATAATCTTTGACATGCCATATTATATTATTTAAGATAAGAACTGCTGTATTTTTTTCTCCAAAAAGTTACATGCCGCAAACAGAGTGGCAATAGATCACCTCTGTAAAGTATTTTTTCAACTTATTATAAGCGTGAAAAGAGGTATGAACATTGTCCTTGAATAATTCTCTCTGTGTAATCATGGGAAGTTTTAGCAAACCTGTTACATTGTGTGAAACTACATTATCTGGTACTCCTCCCATGCAAGCACTGTGTTCCCACTGCATTACATGTCACCAGGGAAGAGATCCTCTTTCCCCAAACCCTGCACTAGCTCCTACTCTCTCACTGCTGTCTTAGCAGTAGATGAATTTTCAGTGGCCAAGCTGTCTTCCAGATGTGATTCCTGACACAAATACAGCTGAGGGAGATAAACCAAGTGGTGGGAAGGCATCTCCAGGGAGGGATTGGATGGATGAGTTCACAACTGAAATAGAAGATTTGATAGGCCTGGTACTCAATAGGTAATAATCCACCACAACTTTGATAGGTGGTGGTAGGATTATTCGGCTCCACCGACAATGACATCTTTTGCAGGAGCACAAGTGACATTCTTAAAGCAACTTTAACTACAAATCACAGAATCACACACAGAATCACAGAATGGTTCAGGTTGGAAGGGACCTTAAACATCATCTAGTTCCAACCCCCCTGCCCTGGGCAGAGACACCTCCCACTACACCAGGCTGCTCAAAGCCCCATCCAGCCTGGCCTTGAACACTTCCAGGGATGGGGCATTGACTACTTCCCTGGGCAACCTGTTCCAGTGCCCCTTACAGTAAAGAATTTCTTCCTGATATCCAATCTAAATCTCCCCTCTTTCAGTTTGAGGCCGTTACCCCGTGTCCTGTCATTACAATCCCTGATAAAAGTCCCTCCCCATCCTTCCTGTAGGCACCCTTTAGGTACTGGAAGGCCGCTATAATGCCACAGTGTCCTCTTTAGAGCAAATAATTATTTTTTCTGAGGTATATTTTTTGATCTTTTCTTGTTCATTGATTTCTTGCAATTGAACGATTGTCCTAAACTCTATTCAAAACTATATACCTTTTTCCCTGGTAAATAATAATAAAATGCACATCTTATAAAGTATACTCTTCTGCTGTTTGTTATAAAGTTTATAGAGTTGAAAAAAAAATACACTGATACAAAAAAATAACAAAAGCAGAGTGGTCACTATATAAAGGTATTTTATTTATATTGTATGATTTATTTATGTACATTTTAATAACCAAATGTGGCACATTCCACATAAAAAAATACTATTTTGTAAGTTCAGAATATATCTATAAAATATACGTATAAAATTGTATTAAATCAGTCTTTAAATTATACTTGTCAACCAACCTATAGTTTTGAATCTGTACAGGATCTGTACTGTGTACAGTCATGAACACAAGTTCTCTTGTTACTGCTCAAGATACCATAGATATTTACAAACCATCAACTGCCTGTAGTGAAAATACTTCCTTCATCCTTCTTTTATCATGTGCTGTTATTTCAATTGCTTGACTCATCCATGTTCTGATTCTGATTTTCACAAATTGAGCAGAGTGAAACATGTAAAACTTCATAAACAATTTTTTTGTTGAACTGAGATGCAGATGGAAGCAAGCAAGCAATACCTATGTCAATATGTCAACAAATTATAGGTTGACTCTCAAGACAATCCCTCTGGGCTCAAATTCATTACCTTTACTCACACTGAATAATTATACAGATTTAATTTCACAAGAGACTACATACACAGTAGAGTATTAAATGCCACTGATGAATGCAGAATCAGGCCCACTGACAGAAGCAGGAATGCAATCACTGCTCTATGTAAGATTTGCTGAAACAAGCCAAATACTGGTATTCTAAACATACAATCTCAATTCATATACTCGAACTTTACTCGTAGCCATTTTCTAAATCTTACTTGCATACTGACTATTCACCTCATTTACTTTGTGAACTATGTATGCTGTTTAAATCCACTTATAACTGTGAAATTGTTGTGAGATAATGAAGTAAAAGGAAACACACACATGAGCATAGTATTCACAATATATTTCCCACACCTGCCTTTTATTGACAAAGTATAGGTATCATTATACATGCAAAGTCTCTGAGTTTTAGATGACTGAGTTAAGAGATCATTGGCTTTGATTCATTACATCAACAATAATCAAGAATAGTATCATCAGTTTGCAATATTTTATAACAGAAGGGTTATTAAGGTAACTATAAAATACAATTTTTTTTTTAAATGGTAAATTCTTATGAGTGTTGTGCCCAAACAAGGATAAGCAGGACAAGAAGTTGATTGAGAATAGTCAGTGTGGATTTACAAAGGGCAAATTGCACTTGACAAGTATGATTCCCTTCTCTGACGGATGATAGGAGAGCAGTGACCAGTCTTTATTTTGACTTTAGCAAGGTCTTTGACACAGGTGATCATTGTCATGTATATATGTGATATTTCAAATAAGCTTTGTTGGTCCACATGGGAACGTTGCAAACCTAGAAGAACTTGGATATCTGCATTCTCTCTGCTCTGAGAAGTAAACAAGTAAAATTACATGGTTTCAGTGGTAACTAGGAAAATCAGTAAATTTGACTTGGAGTAACCAACACGAAATTCATTGTTCAGGTGATTCAAGAGTAAATTTCCCTTAAAAATGACAGGGTCCATGAGTGAAACAATAAATTTATTAAAACCAGTTAGACTAGACAGTTGAGTTTTGTGATTTTTCCAAGCTGGAAAATGCTTTTCCTGAGCCAGCATCAACCCACCCCAACAAAAAAAAGTCAAGGACCCAAATTTGTGGCTCTCTCTGTCCTACACCCAAAAAACATCTTTTTTTTTTTTTCTCCAGGTATGAGTATTGATTTCTCTGTATTAATCTCTTTTTTGGGTGTTGTTTTTTGTTTTGTTTTTATTTTTCCTTTCCTTTAAAAGCTATGATGTGCTAAAATTATAAGCTGCTGCTGCTGCTGTGTGTAAAGTCTACAGTTATTGGACATGATCCAGTTTACACCAGCGTAACTAAAATAATTTGGTTTTTATGGTGATAGATTTTTGTTTGCAGTTCAAAAGGGAAAATATCATTTGATTTGCAGGGTTTGAGAAAATGATTTATGTATCATTTTCTGACTACTGTAATCAAAATTGAAGAATTTATATTATACTCTGCGCACAGTGATCTAAGATCCTATTTATAAGCCTAATATAACATATAATAGAATATTGGACAATCAATCAAGAAATTGAGACACTGATGACTACATTATACAAAATGTGAAAGATTCATGACTGAACTGCTGGGTTTTGATTTCCTGGGTACTGTAAATATCAGAGAATTCGGCCTACTTTGATGCAAGTTCATAAATTCGGTTTATAAACATGGAGTCATGCGGAAAAGAGAAATATAAACACCATGAGTAAAATATTTCTCTGCTAAGAAACATGACTTCTCTGTTTCATATTTTAACTAAGACTGCATTCCAAAACACAAAGAAATATAGCACACAGCTGAAACTAAATATATGTTAATAGAAGACGTTTTCCATTTGCACCAGTGAATTAAAAAATATCTGTCTCAAAGTTACAAGCACTGAACATCAGCTTTGCCTTCTGGTACAACACAGGGAAATCAGAAGCCAAATCATACCTGATACCCATTTCTTACAAATCCTGATTCAAAGCAATTCTGACTAGCAGAGCTGACCAATCTCTTATTAATTTATAGACATTGCTAATAGCTATGACGGAAATATTTAAAATAGTTCTTCACATAGCAGAAAAATGAGGAATATGGCACTATTTCAGGATGTAATAATGTGACTTCAGGGTTAAGGCTAAGGCCTTGAATATGAGGGAGTTGAGGGTTGTATTTATCAAAACAGAGCAGTTATGCCTGAGCACCATTGTCACTAGGACACTGATTCCTCATTTTTCCTACTTTTTCCCTTCTTCCTCTGGAAGTTTACTCTGTGAGGCAGGTGCTATTCCTTCCTCTGTGCTGTCACAGGGAGACTCGGCATTGAAGCAGAACCTCTACATGCTTCTGTAATATGAAGAATAATTAAAGGTTACTGACACTTTCAAGTATAGCTGAACCACAGAATAGTTGTATGATAACTTTGCTGGAAGTTCTGTCATGGGTCTGAGTGGGCTTTAGGGACTGGTATTAAGATTCAATACCAATTCATACTGGTAAGTTCAATACAATTTATCAGATTGACTTGTCTACAAATATAGCTTTACTTCTGTCTTATACAAAACTGTGAGAATGGATATCCCCCTTCTTCTACCCCTATCAGTTTGTGGAGAATCATTTTGTAATAGAAAAATGTGAATTACTTCAGTCTCTGACTCTTTTGGTTAACTCCTTTAGTGTATTAACCACAAATTCTCAAATTCCAAAAACAGAAAAATGTTAAATGGGAAGCATAAGAGAATTGTCTGTTTAAATGCTAGTTTGCCTTGTATGTTAGATGGATGTTAAGGTAATTTTCTTCAGTGACTTTGTGCTTGATCTCTTTTGACAATAACAGCTTTCAATAACTGAAGTGGAGACTGAGGCTTTGAGCAGCAGAGTGCCATATGGTACTATTACTTTTTTTAAGAACTCTGCACTGAGCTAAGCAAGCTGTGTAAAACTTTGACATACTTTGTATACAGTATGAGATGAACGTATTTTCCAGCACGTTATCAATGGTTCTCAGCACAAATCAATAAGGACACTTTGAGAAAAGCTAATAAAATAATTTGGATTTTCATATTTTGTATTGCTGTTATGTTTATGGCATTTGTCTCTATATTGCCTCATTTTTTTACCAAGAAAATTAACATTAGAAAACTGACAGGTTTTTAAGTTTGTTTTCTCTGGATTAAGGGTACGTTCACTGAAAATTTCACTTCTTAAGTGGAAAGAAAATGTTAAATGTTACGCTGCTGTAATGTATCAGTGTTGGGGTTTTTTTTCTCCTTTTTTTTTCATTCTAGGTACCTTAGATTACTTTTTTTCTTAGGCAGTTCTCCAACAACATAGACTTCTTAGCTGACTTGTTATGTTATTCTAATATATGTTATTCTAAAAGACAAATAAAAAACTGCAACCCCCAGGTTAAATGAAAGTAATTTCTAATAAGATATCATATTTATTTAATAAAGTCATAGTTATAACCCTATCTAACATAATATTAATATTTTAGTATGTCTATTAGAACATGAAAAGTTCTGCAGTATCAGTGAGAATTTCTTTATGCAGTTCATGTATAAAAATATTTTTCATTTTCAAATTACTTATGTATGATGCTTGAATTGACTAAGTTGTATCAGGAAGGATATACCACCAGTAATAAAATTGCAACATGCTTTTAATGACAAAATTTTAATATCTTTACAAAAATTAATTGGATATTGCAGTTTGTTTACTGCAGTCACTACTGGCAAATGTTTACTTGTTCAGAAACCACAGAAATACTAACATACTACTTTTGATGGTTTATTTGGAAAATATTTAGTCATTTCTGATGGCATTTCTCTGAGAGTAATAGACCCTGTAGCTGTTTCCTCTTAAGTTAAATACCAAATATTTACATTCCTTGATTCTCAAACCTATATTCTCACACACTTATATACAAAATTAGTTTCAAGATATAGGCAGAATAAGAAATACAAAACTTATTCAATAAAGGCTACATTCAAGCATTTGATATGGGCACCCAAGTCGTCATTGTGATTATAAAGCAAGATTCAGAAGACATTTAGATTGACTGCTCCTCTAGGGCTATCATGTACTTATTGTTTTATATTCCTAAAAGACTACCCTTCCTTCAGCTATGACAAAAGCTGATGCTGAATGTCATATAAAAATATAAGCATGGTTTCTGTAGTATATTTGACATACATTAAAGCATAATGCAAAGCCATGCTACAATGTCTACTCTTTTCTGTAAAAAGAAATAAACACTGAGACAATGAATTCTTGATATGCAAATCATCACAGAAAATTTCCAGATTGCTAATTAGAGAAGACAGATTTATTTTTTGCCTTTGAAGTTTATTGTAAAAATACATTGTTCTCCTTTTTCAACATATTTCTTACACATGCAAGGTTAACCAGTACCATTGTATTTCTCATTAACGAATACAGTAAGACAGTCAGGTTCATCAGGTATAGTATGTAACAAGTCATTTTCCTCTGTGCAGCTTGATAGGAGCAACATTATAATCAGCTACATAAACATATAATTACACTTTATTATCTACAGTTGTGTCGAAGGAACTTTCTTACATCTTCATGTTAACATGACTAAATATTAGTTTTAAACTACAGTTAGCAAAGAAAAAAAAAACCAAACAAACAAAAAAACAAAACCAAAAACAAAACCAAAAGTGCTTTAACATAACCTGAGTTCTGCTTTAAGCATAACCTTTTTTTTGACCAGAAAAGAAAACCAAATGTTTAAGAGGTGCTTTTATTTTAGCTTTCCATTTAATTAAAGACTTGTGTTTTAATAAAGTAAATAAATTTATCAAGCTATTTTCTGAACCCTGCAATGTATGCTGAGAATATATAAGAACGTTTCACTGACTAGAGGTCAAAGATAGAGATGGTATCCCTGAGATACAAAACAAAAACTATAAGACATAGAAGAAGAAGGGGAAAAAAAATCAATGTTTTCACAAAGCCTATATCCTAAAAATCACATAGCTCAGTTAACTTTTAACTCACCTCAAATATTTTCCTCTATTTCCTATGGAAAATAACGTCAGAGGATTTTAGATGAGGTGTACTGGAATAAATATGTGTGGTATTTGAAAGGCAACAGCATCAATCTTGAAAATAAATTTACAGATTGCAGATTTAAAAATGTGACTCTAAAACAGTTCTAGACAACGACTGACTATGAGATTGATACTTTTAAAATTATTAACTATTTAAATACAAACACTGACATTTAATTCTTTGATAGGATCTCTAAGAAAAATGACTGATATAAAAATTGTTGTACAAAAATGCCATGTCACTTCCTTAAAAAAAGAAAGACATTAAAACCAATTTCTTTCTAAATAAATGTCATCATTTAACATCAGCCAGCAACTGAAAATGCAGCCAATTGCTCACTCCCTGGGTTGTGATGGGGAAGAGAATCAGAAGAATAAAAGTGAGAAAACCCATGGGTTGAGATAAAGACAGTTTAATAAGGTAAGCAAAAGCCAGGCACGCAAGCACAACAAAACAAGGAATTCATTCACTGCTTCCCATCAGCAGGCAGGTGCTCAGCCACCTCCAGGAAAGCAGGGCTCCATCACACCTAACAGTTACTTGGCAAGACAAATGCCATAACTTCAAATGTCCCCTTCTTCCTTCTTCTTCCACCAGTTTTGTACAGTGAGGAGGACGTCATATGGTATGAAATATCCCTTTGGTCAGCTGGGGTCAGCTGTCCCATCTGTGTCCCCTGCCAAATCCTCGTGCACCCCTGGCGTACTTCCTGGCAGGGCGGTGTAAGCAGCAGAAAAGGCCTTGACTGCTTAGCAACAACAAAAATCACCAGTGCGCTATCTACACTATTACATCCCAAATCCAAAAGACAGCACCATACCATTTGCTACTAAGAAAGTCAACTCTACCCCAGTCAAAACCATGACAATAAAAAAGAACCCTGTATACATTTAAAGGATGTACTGTGAAGTTAATTTTGTTAACAATACCCTGGAAAGATTCACTATTTATTTACCTAGACCGTGGAAGAAAAATCTCAGACATACTATTACAGTAAAAAAGACTAGTTACCAGGGGTCCAAAGAAAGACCAACTTCTTCAATCATATCGAACTTCCATGTCTGAAAAACATTTAAGAGTACTTTCATAATTAAACATTCTTCCCTACAGACATCTCTCATATACATAAGTCTGCCAAAGGTGCGACCATTGAAGCATGCGGTAGAAAACGTTCACATAAATCTCATAGAAAGAATGGCCAGTAAAAAAAGTGCTCTAGCAGGTATATGTTTGAACCACAGCCAGAATGTAAGGAAACCTCTGTTAGATTAAGAATTCATATCTTCCTATTTCTTTGTCAATTTTTCTGCAACAGAAGAGACAGTACCTTTTTTTCCAAAGAGGCAGTCTGCTGCAACATAAGCAATTCTCAAGTAAGACTCATATTCTCTTCCAAGGAAATGTGGACTGCGTTTTTATTTATCTCTCTTTAAACATAATTTTGAAGTATCCCAAATGGTTTCTAATGCTTATCTACATAAACAGTGGCTAGAGCTGTAAAAATAATAAAGCTGAACATAAATTTCACCTTACTCAAATAACTATCTGAAATTTAGGAATGCATTTGAAGGTAGCTGTCCAGAAGGCCACTCTATGGCCAAGAAAAGCATTTCTCAAAGATATTTTGACCTACCCTTCATTTGGTGTCCCAGATAAGTAGAGAAATTCTCTCTGAAGATATTATTCCTTCTCCATTAAGTGAGGACTTAGGCTTTTTAGTAAATAGTGCCTAAATTTTAGAATGTTTGTCAAAATTTTAGTTGGCTACAATTAAGTGAGATGAATGGTAGGCTTAGAAGGTGGTGCCTGAGCATTGATGTCTTTTTAATAACGACAAAGAAAAAATTTGGTCCTGAATTCATCTCTCTGCTTCACAACAGAGTCCCTGTGTGTAATACTTGTACTTCACCTAGGTTTTGGGGTTTTTTTAGATACAGAGTATTTTTATAGACAAGGTTCTGCATGTGACCCCAAAACTAGTGAAAGAAACTCATCTTCCACACGTTTGCATTGCAGAATAGTGTCTGTTGAGGTATTAACTCAATCGAAGAGAGAGATCCTGGTAAACTTTTGTGAACTTAAAATTAGGAAATGACATCCTAGCACAGTAGTCTTATTATAAATAAATATTAAATATCTTCAGTTCTTTGGGGCCCACAGAATAAAGTTCCTATTGAAGTACATTAGAAGACGGTGCTATCACATACAACAACTGCTGGCAATGGCATGGCACTGTATTGCTTTACAAACTTTTTTAGCCCATTGATTTATTTCTGGGTGAACACAAGGCACTGACCAAGCAGCTTGAATTTACTAATTTCAGATTCTTACAGGTCCATAGCAAACTTCCAGTTGTGTCAGCATCTCACAGCATTTAATGGCACCAACGTTGCAGTACGCCTTCAAAACAGAAAGTTTAGATTTGTCTTGCCTTTCTGTTTCTTGAAGTGGAAAACATTTTAGGTATCGTAACACATATTGTACTGGAATGTGTATTATGTGTGACTTGATATTTTAATTTAAATAAAAGTGACACAAAAAGCCATGATATAGTTATTTATGTCTCCATTAGTAATGACATATGTTTAACATTTTTCTCATGAAGCATGTTCTTCATGAAATATATTTTTTGCACAAGAGGACTGACATCTGCTCCTACTTTTCTCCTGCAATATAGTTGCATGGCAACCGAGACGTTACTGTCCCTTACTAACTATGCTTAGCAATCTATTTAAAAATGATCTTATGCCAAAAATTAACTGAAACATTAGCCTGCTGTCACATACATTAGATACTGTTGAGAAGAACGCTATATTCTTCCTATTGTATTTTCTTGTTAACTTCGCTGCTAAGTCAAAACCCGTAACACACGAACTCTAAAAACTTCTTCATTTTGAGACACCCTTCCTTCTAGGAACAGCCAGACTACTAGTCTAAATCTTAGACTAACCAAAAAATGTTAATTCCGTCTGCTTTTGCAGAAACAAAGGATTAACAGACCCTTACTTTTAGTGCCACAGAAAATATTTTCCTACACATCTGAAGGAACAGAGTAGTGCAACTAGTTAATAGATCATGGTCAGTGCATCAGCTGAATAGCATGTAGTCAAAATAGATTTCTGTTCTTTAAACCAGAGGTTGTTCTCTGTACTCTGTTAGGTATCAGAGAACACAACTTCTTAGCCTGAGTCAAGATTTGTAACATGATTTACTCTATTCTGCAGACAGTGACAATTTACTTGCTCACAGCACTTTTCTTCAGTAAAGAAAACCTAAGTAGGCAATGTCATAGTGCAGAATGGGTGAATAATTAATCAAAACATTGTAAGGATGGGACAGGACAAAATTATTTCTTTTCTTAGTGAAGGGAGATACCAGTAGCATCTCACAGATATCCCTGAGGGAACCTGTGCAATTCAACACATTCTCAAAAGGGGTGAAAAATAAAGTGACAAGATTTGCTGTTGATGCTAAGCTACTAAAGGTAAATCAGGACCAAGAGAACAACTACAGAACTTCTTTCTAATATTAGCAGATAAAATTCTTTGTAAATAAATGTAAAATGCTGTACGTTGGATGGGGGAAATCAATGTTAATGTTACATATGAAACGGTGGGCTCTCGACCGACTTACAGCTCAGATGAAAACTTGGAACTATATCAGAGAGATAAAAATGTTGGCTCTCTACTCAGCAGCTGTCAAAAATAATCAATTTAAAGCTAGAAACTATTGAGAAAGAAAAAGGAAACAAGGGGATTTATGCCACCCTATGAATCAATGGCTCAGTAGCATCCTGATTACAGTGTGCAGTTCTGGGTACTGATCCCCGCCATCTGAAAAAAGGATTCAAAGGAATCTCTCAATATGTACAGAGAAAGGATGACACGAGTGACTTGAAATGGTTTCTGTGCACTGAACAGTGGAAATGGAGGAAAAGATGACTAAAGGAGATATGAAAGAGGCCTTCATGGACATGAAGGACAGTGAAAAAAGCAGAAGTCCGTTTTTCACTCTCTTCCAAAAAAAGAATTACATGATGTCAGATGATGAAAGTAGAGGATGGTGGTTGCAAACAAAAGTCTTCACATGATGGATAGTTAATCTGGAAAACAGTCAAAGGAGACTGAAGACAATAAATGCTTTTAAGGGTTGCAAAGGCAATTTGATTTCTCCTCCAAGGATTTGTCCACTGAGGGCTACTAAACACAAGGATACATACTCTGGTGTGTATCAGACATGCTTACTCTGTTCTTATATTCTTGGCAACAAATGTGGGTTTTGTTACACTTACTGTCAGAGGCAAAACAGATTCAACTTAGGGAAAATTAATTTAATTTATTGCCAATTAAAAATGGAGTTGAATGGTGAGAAGCAAAGACAAAAGCTAAAACACCTTCTCTCCCCTTCTTCCAAGGGTCACCTTCACCCCTTCACTCCCAATTCCGGAGCAGCTCAGTGGATGAGGAATGGGGGACTGTGGTCAGTCCATAACAGCTCCTCTCTGCCACTCCTTCCTCCTCACACTTTTCCCTGCTCCAGTGTTGCACCTGCCCATGGGCTGCAATTCTTCATGAACCTCTCCAGCATAGGTCCTCTCCATGGGCTATGGTCCCTCAGGAAAAGATTCGCCCAGCATGGCTCCCCCATGGGCCTCAATTCTTTCAAATCTTTCAAATGTTTCAAATGTATCTTTCAAGTCTTAGACCAGATAGGACTGTGTTTTCTTCAGGAACAGGTGATTACATAAATTGCAAACCCAACATTCTCCTTTCTGTGAAGACAACTGCTTAGGCAGCCAGCCTAACTAGTAAGGCTACCCTAAAACATTTAGAACGTACTTCAACCAGGCCCTAGAACAGAAGTCAGAAAAACTCTGAAAGTTTTTCTTGCAAAAACAAAACCCATGTTGTTTGTTTGGGTTTTTTTCCCCTCAGTTATGGGTCTTTTTTCATGTTACTGAAAACCTAAGTCTTTTGTAAATATACATAGAAAAGGTTAGAAACTCAATTTAAAACACTGAAAATGACACAAGACTCAATGATAATACTGAAATAGCTTTTTATAAATATTGCCAATTTCAGGATGGAGGGCCTTAAATCTCTTCTTTTTTGTTGTGGCTTTCTCAGAACAATAGGGATAAAACCAGAAACACTTTCTAATGTTCAGTTAGGAGAAGTTAAGAAATTCCTGTCTGAACAGACAACCCACTGATATTAATTATGTAGCATTTTAAAAATTTTGACTCAGTTCACGTACAAATATAAAGCTGAAAGGCCCACAGAGATTTTCAGTCACTTGCAGTAGTATTCTCCAGAGTACATTCTCACTAACACTCACTAACACTACAGAAATAAAATGAAGAGGGATTGGGGGGAATAAAAACATGTTTTCTAAAAAGTGTATCTTGGCATAGACATGACAGTTTCAGCAGATTGGCAGGACACCTACAGTCACAAGTACTATAGATACCATTTCAAAGTTGTTAGGTGAGAGTTACCTTTCCTTCCCCGCTGATCTTTATGTCCACACAGTCACATTCACAAGCAATGCCCTGGGTCTTCTCTTCACTTTCTCAATTCCTATGCACAAGGCATGAAATGTGTGGAGAAGGAAGGGAGAAACTTATCTGACACAGTATAATGCTTTCTGCTTTGTAACCCCACCGAGACTTACGTAGCCATGGAACTTACCGGTGTTGTGCACAACATCCACACTTGATCCTGTACTTTTAGTAAAATCAGCTTAAATATGAGGTGCACGTTTCCATGCTGAAGAACTCTCTCCCCGTCTTTTAAATACACAAGGATTAATCTCATCAGTTGCTCATCTGGGATTTGATTGAACACCCACACATCTTCCTATGAGCGGGATGAAGAATCCTTTGAGTTCTGACCTGCAATCTGAGACAAATCTGTTTGTTCACTTATCTGAAGTTGATTAATTTCGTTATTGATCACTGCAGCTTGTTTACCATGGCTACAAAGTCACAGGTTAATTCTACTTGCTGTGGTCTTGACACCATATCTCCTAAATTATTGACTTTTGTGCATGCTACTCCTTCATTTTGTTTATTCACAGTAATAAATCTTCAAATTACTTTACAAATAAACAACACAGCACTGATTAAGTGACTTAAATGTCACTCCAAGGGACAAAGCCTGCAACAGCATCAAATCTTTACCCCAAAGTAATATTACTTTCTAGTATCCTTAATACCCCATTTGCTTTAAAAGTTGTAGTCTGCTTTATGAACAACAGTTACTTTTCGTGATACTTTCAGAACTCTTGTAATAGAAAAGCCTAGTTAAGTTCTCCAAAGTTCTCAAAAAACCCCCAACCTGATCAATAACTTCTGTTTTATCTGAGTGTTTCCTGAGATTTGTGAGGATCCCATGGTGGAGTCTATCTTCTCTATACGTGTCCTGTCATAAAGCTTCTTACATTCAAGACCCATGTTATGGGGACAAGTAAACATACTTCTTGGAGCTGATATCACTAGATTAAGACAATCCTGTACTAAGCAAAGTTGTATTCTGCACTTCTGTAAATTGTTATTTTTATTTCAATTAAAATTCTTGTGAGTGAGGAAAAAGAAACCTCAGCATTCGCATGAGCAAAATGATAATGCAAATAAATTCAGAGGACTGTGGAAATCTCCACCTCCATCATTAAATATTTTTGCTCAACAGCGGAATGACACTGTTCCATATTTGATCACTCATTGCTTGATGGAAAGAGTAGAGATCTTTGTTAGGCCACAAAACTAACTAGTCCTTATTTTAAAATTGTTCTTGAAGCAATAAATATTGGCAGTCAAAGAGGTACTTAGCATGTTCAACAGTTCTATTTTGAATATCATAAGTTACTATAACCTTTCGATTTCAATACAACTATGTTGAAATTTTTCATTTTCTCACTGTTCTTAAGGGAAACTAAGCTTCTTATTGTACTTACAGATATTATACACAAGAATGATGCATTTATGTCCTGAACATCATTGCATTTAAATGACATTCTAATCAACATTCAGAAAACTAAGAGATCTCTATATATAACGCAAGAAGAAAATTATATAAAGACTTCCCCTGATTTATGTTGTCATATCAGCCCAGGAGTCACCACAACGAGCAGTTAAACATCCTCTCTTGACAGCTTCATAATGTACATGTCCAAATGACTGCTATCAGAAAGAATCATTCTAATGTAGAGTTTCATTGGACACAGTAACAAGCTGCAACATTGCAAAAATTTACATCTGAAATATTTTACCTAACACATAGGTTAGACAAACTGTCAGGAAAATTCTCTGCTGGAGATGTACTTAAAATCACATTGAAAAGCAATTTAAAGTAGATTATGACTTTTAAAAGTTTGGGAAATGAAGTGGGACTTCTTAATAAACATTCACATACAAAAGATTTCACATGCAATTGAAACAAAAATGTAGAGTTCATCTTAAATTTAAGATTCACCTTCTTGGCCTAAAAAAGTCAAAGGTCAGAAAAATGAGAAGGCTCACAGAAAGCATACAGTATGACCATTTAAGAATGAAAGAATTTCTTTGAGCCAGGCACCTGCTTCTCAGAGGTCTTCTCCCAGCAATCAGACCCAAGGGCCCACAACTGGGCTGGATCACAGATGATCTGGAGCACGAGTGGTCAAACTGAAGGCCCTCAAGGGTACCTTTGGAGCCCTGGCCAGGGAGGAGCAAATATGGCTTGAATGAACAGTTTTTATTCACAAGAGTTTCATGCTGAAGAATGGCACTTTTCTCTTTTGCAACAGCTTTTTCACCAGTTTTCCTATTTGAAAAGCTGGATATGAAAACAATCACTTCAAAAAGCATGGAATTTTTGAGGATGAACTGGAAAGAATTAAGGAACAACAATTCAGCATATGGAGCTGTGGAACCAGTTTTTGAAGGATTAATATGACTGTTTAAAAATCTGATTATACTTCCAGAGGGACTGAGAAGAAATGAGTTGATGCTGGCTATAAAGAGAATGACCAGTATGGGAGGAAAAAAGGAAAACCTATACCACTGTGCAAGTGATATGAGGTAAATTTTTAAAGAAAGATACTGATTTTCTTTGTGAAGTTTTCTTAAAGAAATGAAGTCATAACTTTCCACAAGCCATCATGTCTTCTGGTTCAGAGGCAAAAAAAACCCTGTATTTATATGGCAATTCGGGCCATTGGCAGACCAGATAAAGTGGGATGACAGCTCTCCTTCCAGCTGCTGTTTTACCTGCCTCATTATAAATCAATCCAGATCGTCTCAGATAGATATCTCCCTAAGTGTTTGTTTGTTTGTATTTGTGTACTCAAATGAGAGAGTACCTTCACTCATTTTCCAATTATATATACTTCATATCAGAACTAATTTTCCAAAGGCATATTTTCTCTCTAGAAAAGTTATCCACTTGGCTACACAAAAGTTATAAACTTCAATTCTACCATGTTAATCCAGCAGTAGGATTATTTCATTAGATACTGCAAGGAAGCAGAATATAGTATTTTTAAAAACTACATACAGTCTTCCAATATTTTGCATCCTTTTATGACCCTATTTGTCCAAGCCATTTAGTTAAAGATGGTCATGTCACCTGCCCACCAGAGCTGTAATTTCCTTCAGTTTAAGGAGATGCTTCAATTTTTTTTCCCTTTTTTAGGGCTCAAAACTTGCTATGAACTCTTATCTTCTAGAATGCCTTGAAATCCATTTAACAGTGCATCTGAACCTCTTGGCAGATTTCAGAAAGCAATTTTAGGCACTGGAATGAGAAAGTTAATAGTGTGGAGGGATGGGGAACATTATACCCATAAAACCACGAATCTTCTTCAGGGATTTAAACTACTGCATATTATTCTTCCCTAGACAAAATTTTAGAGGAACAAAATGGAAACAAATGCATTCTAAAGTTCATTGATGGCAGTTTTAATAATTTAAGACAAAACAGGGAAACACTTGGAAGAAACAGGTTTTGTATCCACAACACCCATCTTTTGGTATCTCGTTTAGGTAGCTGGAGTTTCCGTGTTGGTTTTGTCAGGCTCCTGAGGGCACTACCAACCCTTCCTGGCCATGTTTGGCCTGGTCTGGGGCATCACCCCACCCCTGTCCGTGGCCTAGGTCCCCATTTCAGCTCAGCCCTAGGTATATAGATGCTGCCTTGAGGCATTTGTTGGGGCACTGAGAGGGCGAGCAGCTCACTGGAGCCTCTCCAAGCTGGGTGGTGGCAGGACCTGGCAGCCAGGGCCTGTCCCATTTCCGCAGCCAGGAGCAGGGCAGCTGGGGGGGACAGAGGCAGCCCCAACCCCAACACCAGGTGTCTCCCTAGAGATGGGGACAGGCTGAGGCCAGGCAGGGACGTGGGCCTGCGGATGGGCCCATCCCAGCGGGGCCACCAACGGGCAGGGCAGGGATGGGGGGAGCTGGAGGCCAGCCCTGCTGCAATGTCACTGGGGCAGGGGCTGATGTTACCTAAATGGCATTCAACTTTTAGACACCTCATAGGGTAGCTGTCTTAAAGTGCTTGTCTAAAGGCATATATAGCAAAGATTAGTGTTTTCGTTAGGGATTAAAACAAAATAAATTTTCAGAAGTCTCCTAAAATTAGCATTCACTGGAACTATATGTCCTGAACAATGGTTAAGCTATTCAGTCAGCTAAGATACTGAAAAAATGATGTTTTTTTACAGGATACATAATTTACAATTCAGTGCAAGAGTTTTACTGCAATTCCTCTATGTTCAAGTTAAAGCATAAAAACATAAATATTTCAGGAGTAAACAATTAAAACCTTCAGCACCTTCCTCCCCGACTTGATAATTTACTTTGATAAGATAGAAGCACACAACAATTGGTCAGCCCTAGAGTGACATCTACAGTTCAGAAAAATAGGCAAGGGAAGGAAAAGTTACATCCACTCATCCTGCTTTAACTATGAAACAGGAGTGTACTAATGATGAACTGATGTATGAATTGTGGATACAAAAAAGGAACACATTTTACCACAAAATATCCTGATGGCCAGGCCTCAACAGGAATGCTTTAGCCCACCTGTCAATTCAACTCCGTCAAGTGTTGCTAAGAAAAAATCAGATCTGGGGAAAGAAGTAATCTGACGAAGCAATCTTTTTGGAGGTTGGAGCACAGAAACTAATAGGAAGGACAGCTTGAGCAGGGATGCAAAAATCCAGTAAAATATATTGTGAGGCAACAACACATTACATCATCCATGTAGATAAAATTCCATCATGTTACGGGTAACTGTGCAGTCTGCAACACTTTCTTCAACGATAATAAGCAGAACATGAATTTCAAAACCAGACAAAAAAGTTCTTTTTTTTTTCCTTCTAAATGCATTATACTACTTAGATGCTATTTTATGGGATAGATGTATTTTCATCTCATCAAAGTAAGAAAAAACAAAAAATTAAAAAATTAGTAGACATTTCTGAAGGAGGGAAACATTTAATATCACCTTTAAGGTACAGATGAAGAGAGTAATTCCACTCCATTGATCAGGTCAATGACATGATGCAAATACTGATTGGTTTATTTGATGTAATAGTATTTCTGTAACTACACATATGATCTTTTAACCTTGAAGACTTCATCAATAGGGTAAAACTTAGTCATATGCAATAGATTTGTATGCTGAAAATCAGAAGAGCTGGAAAAGTCGTTACAATGATCGTTAGCAGATAAGTGCTGGTTGTAAGACAATTCATGATCTGTTTAGACACAATAATTAATGATAGCTAATTTGGAACATGGGAGTCTATTATAGGTCAGCTAACTTTGAAATAGGGTTCTGAAATGATGTAGGTTTCATGCTTATGTCAGGTTGTGAACAATCAATGCATTGCTTTACTTACAGAAGATTGGTAATATCTTTGCATGTGATTAGAACAGCTGTAGAAAAAAATGACCAGTACCTATTAAAAGACTCTGTAAGAAAAAAATCTTAAATTTTTCTTTTAAAAGTTCCTTTGGCTTACTTTTCATGCTTTGAACTTTATTAGTCTTTCAGTATGTAGAAACATAAAATTCTGATTTCTGTATACCAACAATATTTCTGTGCACAAGGATTTGTAAAATACGGTAAAGAAGAATTAATTTTAAAAGATGCCAGAAAAGATAGGAGGAAGAACAGGGGAAGTACTACAATAAATAACCTATTTGCGATAGACTTACTGTCCTTGTCAGAAAAGAACAGGAGTTTAAAAAGATTTAAACATTGTGGACATGGCAGGATTATTTTTACTGAACACAAGCCAAAGATAAAACCAGTCTGGGTGAAGGCAAAATGAAAAAACTAATACATGATAACTACTTTGTGTCATTTTAACAACTTGGCCAATAAATATGTATGTGTCCTGTCATTCACAATAGATACAGAGCTCACTCATTAACACGTGCTTTAGCACAAATTAGTTAGGCTGCAACAATTGTCATCTTTAAAACCAAACAAAAACCAATCTGTACGGAAGGTAATATTTCTACTTTTTTCAATGGTGGTAGAGCACACCAAGATGTTAAACAGTCCCGCCATCGCAAACAATACTACAAAAGACTTCAGTATAACTGCCCCTCTCCACTCGACCACATATACCTAGGGTTCAGGAGATGATTATTGATTCTTATTAATGCTAAAAGATAACAAATTCATGGTAATATTTTTTTTTGTTTGCTTTTTACCTGTTTTCTGGATTTTCAGCTTTTTGATTTCTACTCTCAAATTTATTTGAACATGTAATGGCAAACTCCGTGCCTTTAAAAGAAAGGTAAGATTTTCACTTAATCACGAAACGCTAGAAGCATTAGGAAAAAAAAAAGATCATAAAATTAATGAGACTCGGGGATGCTGTTGAACTCTTTGAGAGACTAAAATTTTTCCATGTCATTTCAGATATGATCTACGTGTGTGTCCTTATGGGTGCGATTCTCCTTTCCGTTCACATATTGCATATTATTTCATACAGTGCTTTGGTGGAGCAAGAGATTTGCTTACTGACCTTCTGTCCTTTCTCTGATGAGATGCTCCAAGGTGGAGGACTTATTTTCTGAGAGTAGTTTTTCTTCCATTGCTATGTTCTGGACAACTTAAAGATGCTGCTTAGCTCATAGTTCACCACTTGAAAGGATCAGGTCCTAGCATTGAGCACTAAGAAAGTGGAATTACCACTTCCTAGCGTGGGGAACAAACAGGAGGAATTAGAGGTCTGTGTGTAGTTGCAGGGCTACGATCTGATCGGGATCACAGAAGTATGATGAGACAGCTCACTCATCTGGAGTGCTGTAATGAGTAGATACAACCTCTATAAGAAGGACAGAACAAGAAAGCAGGGAGAGCGAGATGAAGTTTTTGTGAGACATGGATGATGACCAGTGGAGAGCTTATGGGTTAGTCATAAAGGGCAGACCAGTGTGCTCAATGTTGTGGTGGGTGTTTGCTACAGACTACCTGAACAAGAAGCAGTAGTATAGGAGGCCTTCTTCACACAACTTGAAAAAGCCTCACGTTTGCAGGTCCTGGACCTCATGAGGAACTTGAAGAACCACCCCGATATCAGGGAAGGGACTACTCAGAGCACAATTAATCCAAGAGATTTCTGAAGTGAATTGGTGGTAAGTTCCTGACAAAAGTGATCAAGTAGCTGATGAGAAGAGGCACTCAGCTAGACCTTGACACTTACAAACAAGCAAGGACTGGTTAAGGTGTAAAAGATGGGGGCAGCGTTACCTGCAATGACCACGAAATAGTGGAGCTCAGGATCCTGAGAGGAGAAATCAAGGGAAAAAAATGTACTATCACAGACCTGGGCTTCAGTGGAGCAGACTTTGGCCTCTTCAGGGACCTGCTTGGAAGAATCTCATGGGATGCAATCCTAGAGCAGAGAGGCTTCTGGAAGAGCTGATTGGCTTACAAGGATCAGCTCCTTGAAGCTCAAGAACAGTCCAATGACCAGGAAATCAAAAAATGATGGCAGAAGGCCTGCATGGCTGAACAAGTAACTCCTGTCAAAACTTGAACACAAAAAGGAAGTATACAAGAATCAGAAGAAGAGTAATGTGATCTAGGAGGAATACAAAGACACTGTGAGAGCTTGCAGTGTTAGGAAGGCCAAAGCCCACCTGGAGTACCATTTGATCAGGGATGTGAAGGGCAACAAGAAAGGTCTCTGCAGGTACATCAGTAGAAAAAGGAAGGGTAGGGAAAATGTGGGTGTGCTACTGAATGGGACAGACAGGGTGACAAAAGACATTGAAAAGATCAAGGTACTCAATGCCTTCTTTACTTTGGTCTTTACTGGTCATATTTTCCTTTAAGAACCTGATGCTGCTGAGATCAGTGGGAGCCCAGAGCAAGAAAATCTTACCCTTAGTGGAGGAGGATCAAGCCAGGGAACTTTTAAACAAATGGGACATATACAAGCCTGTAGGACCTGACAGGATGAATCCATGAGTGCTGAGGGAGGTGCCCAATGTCACTGCAAGGCCAGTCTTGATACCACTGTTATCTTCAAGAACAGTAAGAATCCTGGGCTGCATTAGGATTGCCAGCAGGTCAAAGGTGGTCTTTCCCCTCTACCCAGTAGTGGTGATGCCGCATCTCCAGAGTTGTATCCTTGTCTGAGCTCCCCAGTATAAGAAATGTATGGACTTAGTGGACCGAGTCCAGTACAGGGCCCCAAAGATGATTAAGGGGCTGGAGCACCTGTCACACAATGGGAGGCTGAGAGAGCAGGGACTGTTCAGCCTGGAGAAGAGAAGGCTCAGGGGGATCTTATCGATGTGTATAAATACCAGGTGGGAAAGAGTAAAGAAGATGGAGCCAGGCTGTTCTCAGTGGTGCCCTCCGAGAGGCCAAGAGGCAATGAGTACAAACTGAAATACAGAAAATTCTATTCAAACATAAGAAAAAGGCTTTTAACTGTGAGGGTGATGAAGCACTGTAACACATTGCCCATTATCCTTGGAGATACTCAAAACCCAACCAGACACAGTCCTGAAAAATTGCTTTTGTTGATCCTATTTTCAGCAGAGGTCCCTTCTAACCAGAACTATTCTATGACTGTGATATACAATGGCTTTATTGGACAGGGTAATATTTTGATGAAGGTTTCCAGCAATTGTTATCTGTGTCTAAGTGTGTAACATTTACTTCTTGGCTTTAGGAAGGGTACGTGAAAAATACTCCACCCAATAATCAAATCAGCCATGTGTGTCTTCCAACAATTGTACTTTTAGAGGAATTTAATTTAGATGTTTTTATGGATACCTAGATGTATTAAATGACTTTTAAAACCTTTTTTTTTTCCCCCCAGTTGGGGTTCATGTTCCCAGAAGAGTGGTGAACACATGTAACTGATTTATATTAATAGGATCTGTTTGGCACGGATCTAAGATATTTTTGATGTATTGCTCAGTACTATTCCTGAAAGACACAAAGTCCCTGGGGTAAATGAAAGGTACATCAGAGAAGCTGAAATCCACTTTACATAGCTAAATGCTTGGAAATAGTATCTTCCTATAGAAAGCACAGAGCGCCATGCATTTCTGATAACCCAAGACATCTCTTATGTCTCTGTAGATGAAAATGAGTTAAATAGGTACTACTGAATTTAACAAGAAATCATATGGGACTCAGGCAGCTCTACATTTCAGTGGAGAAAAAGAGCTACTGTTCAAAAGCTACAGAGAAAACACAGGAAAGCATGTAATGGAAGGTGTATGGAGAAATTTAGTGCTTGCTTTTCTTTGGATTACTCTAGTTGTTTATTTTTGTTGTGGGTTGTTGGGTTTTTTTTGTAGCTTAACCTAGTTTTTTTTAAAAAATAGTTATGGTTTGTCTTTAAAACTGTCAAAGCACAGACTCATGACAATAAAGAATAACTTTCAGATAGAATAAAGCTACAAAACCCCATTAATACTCTTTGAGGTCATGTAGTTAATTTATTTTACTTACAGACACACATTTGACTCATAGAAACATATGGTGTTATCCTAATTATAGTTAGGTAACTGTATGAAATCTCAGATTCTGCTGTATTATGAAAAAGTATTGTCAGTTTTGCAGCAATTGTAACTAGTCTGTTTTGCTATTTTTTTAATGTGGCAATACATTTACACAAATAATCATCTGCCTTGGAGAGTTAATGATCATTAGCACTGTAATTACATATTTCATTAACATATATATTCCAGTGACACTGATAAACATACATTCACTACCCTTATGTTATGTATGAAGTATTTTTCAAGCCTCAGAAAAAAATAGGGGTTTTTTTTTGCTGATAAGATGCATTACCATAATTTTTTTAAGTCATAATGAGAGACTCTGAAATATATAACAGGCTGTCCATAGATGTTTTTTTGAATCAGTCATATCAAGCACTAATCAGCAATCACATCTTTGGGCAAAAAAGATATGCAGTCATACTAAAGATTACAGTTCTGTTCATAAGTAAGACATGATAAAATAGAAACCCACAATAAACTGGTGATCAACATTTTTCAGGATGTCCTCCTTTATTTCTTTGGCTCAGTATAAGGAGGACTAGAAGAAAAGTGTAAACATCAGCCAAAAGTTGAATTGTGTTCCTACCAGAATCTGGATCAAGTGTAAGAGTTATACACCAACTTTGGTTGTCTCTTGTACTGTAAAGCAAATGTTAAAAAACTGTAAACATATATCTTGCCTGGTCAGTCTGATAGCTTTCTACTATAAAATGAATCATTCCATGGGGTGAAAGCAGTAGATATTCATTATCTAGATTTTAGCAAGACATTTGACACAGTCTCCAATTGCTATTTGAAGGTCCTTACAGCCTGTGGCCACCTTTTTCAAGTCACCTTGTTCTCAGGTAGCTGCCCCACACTGGTTCCATCACTCCCCACTCTCCATGCTGTTAATCAGACTCAAGCCAGCAGGATGGGAAAAGTCAATTCTACCACTTGTCAGACCACCGCAGGAGGATTAAGTCCGCTTTAGTACTCACCACACCAAAAAGGACATTACCAAGCTATAGCAAATGCCCAGGAGGCCCAAATGAACAGGCAGACAGAGCACAGAATATATGAGGAAAGGCTGACAGAAACGGCTTTAGTCAGTCTGTAGAAAAAAGGCCAATGGGGCCACATCCTGCTCTCCTAAGCTGTGTTTCAGCATTCTCAAAAAGGCTCTTCTTATAGGCTCACACTGAAGTCACAAGAGGCAAGAAAGGATGTTCAAGTAATTGAGGGAAATGGGGCAGAAATTTCCTAAGCTGCTTTCCATTATATTTGAAAAGTTGTGTCAGTCTGGTGAAGTTCCCACTGACTGGAAAAGGGGAAATATAATCCCCATTTTCAAAAAAGGAAAAAAGGATGACCCAGGGAACTACAGGCTGGTCAGTCTCACCTCTGTGCCTGGCAAGATCATGGAGTAGATCCTCCTGGGAACTCTGCTAAGGCACATGGAAAACAAGGGGATTGGTGACAGCCAACATGGCTTCACTAAAGGCACATCATGCCTGACAAGTTTTCTGACCTTCTACGATGGTGTTACAGCATTGGCGGATAAGGGGAGAGCAACAGACGTCATCTACCTGGACTTATGCAAAGCATTTGACACTGTCCCACACGACATTCTGGTCTCTAAATTAGAGAGACACAGATTTGATGGATGGACCACTCAGTGGATAAGGGATTGGCTGGAAGGCTGCACTCAAAGGGTTGCAGTCACGGCTCAATGTCGAAGTAGAAACCAGTAACATGTGGCGTTCCTCAGGGTTTGGTACCAGCACAGGTACTATTTAACATCTTTGGTGGCAACATGGATTTTGGGGGATTAAGTGCACCCTCAGCAAGTTTGCCGATGACACCAAGCTGTGTGGTGCGGTCGACATGCCAGAGGGACGGGATGTCATCCAGAGGGACCTGGATGAGCTAGAGAGGTGGGCCCATGCAAACCTCATGAAGTTCAACCAGGCCAAGTGCAAGGTCCTACACATGGGTTGAGGCAAACCCATGTACAAATACAGGTTGGGTGGAGAATGGATTGAGAGCAGCCCTGATGAGAAGGACTTGGGGATGTTGGTGGATGAGAAGCTCAACATGAGTCTACAATGTGCACTCTCAGCCCAGAAAGCCAACTGCATCCTGGACTGTATCAAAAGAAACATGTCCAGCAGGTCGAGGGAGGTGATTCTGACCCTGTACTCCACTCTGATGAGACACCACCTGGAGTACTGCATACAGCTGTGGGGCCTCAAACGTAAAAAGGACATGGACCTGTTGGAACGGGTCCAGAGGAGGGACACAAAGATGATCAGATGGCTGGAGCACCTCTCCTATGAAGACAAGCTAAGAGAGTTTGGTTTATTCAGCCTGGAGAATAGAAGACTCCAGGAATACCTTATTGTAGCCTTCCAGTACCTAAAGGGGGCCTACAGGAAAGACATGGAGTGTAGCAATAGGACAAGGGATAATTGTTTTAAACTGAAAGAAGGTAGATTTAGATTAGACATCAGGCAGAAATTCTTCACTATGAGGGTGGTGAGGCACTGGATCAGGTTTCCCATAGAAATTGCAGATTGCAAAGACTTATACTATTAGCAACAAACAGAAGAAGAGGTGAGTGTTATTTCTTCCTGTGGGTATCTTTCTGCAAAATCTGTGCCTTCAGCTAGTCATTGTACACAAAGGCCACAAGATGGTAGTCTTGCCTTGAAAGTAATACACTGACTCATTTTTCTAAAAAAGGGCTTGGCTTTCTCCTTTGTGACATGAGAGATCCTTGATTCCTATCCTATTTCTCTGAAATAGCTTCTCATGTACAAGTAAAATTAAAGCACAGAAGGTTTAAATCTTAACCCACTTTTATCATGAAAGCATGATATATTCCAACGGAAATTAGGAAAGTTCATATATTAGTAACTTTATATTCTTGAACTTATAGTTCATGTATTAGTAACTTAAAGAAATTCAGAAAACTAATGCAGCTTACATATAGTACTTGCATTTTAGCACTTGCAGTTTAGTGGGGTAAAGCAGTTTCCTTACAGGAAATTCATTCTTGTAAATTGGAATTTTCCAGCTCCATAACTCCATAGCAGTTGTTATTTCAAGTTAAACTGAGTAGCTAATTTCTTCGTCACATGCTTCGACCACTAAGTGATTCAGTTTTATATGTGGAAAAGTGGACTTCAAAATACGGTATTTGAATGAAATATTTTGAGTTAATCTTTAGGTCCAGCAATTCTTACATCTGTATCTTAAACTAGCCCCCTAAAGGTAGATGTGCAGCAGGTGTTTTGAGAGGGAGAAACGGACATGCAAAGAGACATGAGATCTGGATTTCTGTTGTGGGTTCTAATTCCTCAAAGCTGAGCTAGCTCTCTGAGCTTTTTGTTCTTTCTAAGCTAACAGCACTAAGAAAAGTTTATTTTCTTTGCCAAAATTGGTAGAACACTCTGTGACGAACAGTTATGCCAAGCATATGGCAAAGAGTTTTCTCCCAGAAATCCTCTGATATCCTACCTCATTGAGATGCAGACAGCTGAATCATCAGGTACACATCTTAACTTGACAAATCTTTTTTTGTAACTAATATGGACTTCAACAACCATTCTGTACATACTTTGTTATCATTTCTTTATATCATATTCTACTGTTGGTCCTACCTATACTGGTCATTGATGGCCTTGTTCAAAAAGTACATCTTTCAATTTCCTTAAATCAAAGTTTTTCATGTATTTAGGTTTTGATAGTAATCATCATGATAACTGTTGCCAGATTTTTTTTTCAAACCTACCAAATTTGGGTACTTGGAATAGGTGGTTTTAAATGCTTTCAAGTACTGCTGAAAAAAACCCCCATGGTTTAGGTTTCAGAGGAGAAATAATAGAACTTTTGTATTGATGGTGGTCTAATCCTAATCTATGACGTCAAAAGTGCTAGCTATTCTGTCACAATGAGATTACGTTGTTAGAAAGGATTTACAATATTATAGTTTTCAAGAGCTAATATTCTACCACTTCTGGCAAATAAAAGACCCTTTTTCTCAGTGCTGTTTGCTAGGAGTGAACCAAAGGCTCAGAAAGCTAGCTCAGCTTTGAGGAATTAGGAGATTTATGTAGCAAGCTATAGAATAGAGCAATAGAATTTATTCTTATATCCGTTTGGTAAATTTAACACAAATGTGGGTTTAGTGGGGAGTTTTGTGGGTTGGGTTTTTTTTCCCTAGTAAAAAATCTGCTTTTCAGGAAATAATATATTCCAGAAGCATATTACCAGGAATTCAGTAGGCGCCCCTCTGGAGGTATATTGGCATCAATAATTTGGGATCTATAAAGGAAACTGAGTAATTACGGAATAACTTTACAAAAAAGTACAGGAAAATAAGGCTATGGATGATTCCTTCAGGAAAAGACATTTTACCTGTGAATCATTATAATTTCCCTCCTGGGAAATTAGACTTAATGGGTTTTTCCTGAGAAAAAGATAGCAAACATCATAAATAGCAAAAAGGAGTGTGGCTTAGCAGAGCTCCTATCATTCTTTAAACCAGGAAAACAAATGAGATGGCTTTTGTCTACTAGAGATGTCTACAGCAGCAAATAATATGGCACAATAGTAGTTAATTAAAAGTGTTTAGTACAACATGCTAACTGCATGAGGTATGAAGGTTTTCACTTTCAACCAGTTTTTAGTCTGCTGAACAATAAGCAAAATCGTTCAAAGCTGCCTGAAGGACAAATTTTTGGGTTGGGCACTTACATCTCCACCAGAATTTGAAGTGCATTTGGTGCTCACCTGGAGCTTATAGTTTAGTTTCTTTGGAAAGAAATACAGTTTACACACTTCAAGGTTGCAGGTATTCATAGGCATCTCCACTAAGAAAAAAATAAAAAAGTTTCTATGAAAATCTTCATTTTAACCTGTATTTCCATATAACCTTTAACTTAAAGTAGAAAAAGAAATCTGTAGACAATTAATATCTTTTAAAATACAAAATTTATTTATAGAGAGGATTTTTGTATTAAACTATTTCATCAAGGGTTTTGTGTTCCACACCAGATCACAAATATGAAGTACAGATACCTTCCCCCTGCCACACACTCTCCACTGACTCAGGTTAGAAATCCTCTAGTAACTCCTACGAGAGCAGCTTAATTAAGAAAAACTAGTTTTAAGAGGATAGGTCTTTGAACCAAGTGCATTACAGACTGCCACCCCCGATTTAGAAATAAGCCTAATAATTACCCTAGTTGAATGATCTTTTTTTGCCCAATGTTGTCCCTTCACTTTACCCACTTTTGGCAGAAGAATAAATTTGTCTGGGAGAAAAAAATTTTCTTCCTTTTACACTTCTGTTTGAGAACAGTTTTCTTTAAAAACACTTAACACTATTTTACTAACAAAAGCTAAAAGTCATTCTAGAATTCAGTCATATGCATCTTCAATCAGTTCAGCACTGATTCCTCAGAACAAATGTGAAGCTAACGATTGTTACTCATTGATTTAAAATGTAGAGCTGACCTTGTAGTTCTGTTTCCTGAAGTAGTCATATTCTTGTCACTGACATCCTTCCCTCTGCTGCTACATCTTTTCTTTTACATATTAGATGGCTCTTGCCTTAATGGACTATAGACTTTTCAGAGTGTTGTCTTATTGCATCTGACTGACAGAAAAGTGGACCTAGTCTTTCTCCAGATGTTCTGGTTAATATAGCATATAGCTATAGATAGATTCAAAAGCAGAAGAGGCATACCAATACATTAAAAAAAGAACTATTTTGTCTTTCACAGCTTTGTGAGAAGACACCTAAACTAGCCTGTAAGAGCAAGGATACGTTTCTGCTTTATGCTATTACTCCAGCTATACTGGTAAACTAAAGCTATTTGTCATCGGCTTAGGAAAGCAAAATTAAGCAACATACTGTACTTCAAAGCTTGTTCTCTGTCAACTTCAGGTAGAGCAGAGTGACCACCGCTATATTGTCCAGCTCAGCGAGCCAAGAGTTTGGTCTTAGCTGAGGCTCCCACTCTGCGAATATACTCTGACAGCTTACAGCATCAGAATGAAAGCACGTGCACAAGTGTACGCAACAGAGGTCACTTGTCACATAAATGCTCTATTGCTGTGCTCAACTCTGGTCCAAACAACAGTAGCTATTCTCTGTTCTCTGGCATGCAATTTACTTTTCAAAGTAAACCTCTAATCTTTGACTATTGATGTTACGATTATTTCTTTTTTACTTTGTCTCAGTAGTTCAACTAATAGAAGCAATAACTGCTGTTAAATTTTTACATTCAGCAAGTGAAATGTTAGATTGTATGTGACTGCGATATTTACATACAACAGTCACAAACAATCTTTGCAAGCAAACTCTTCAAATCAGAGAAAGAAAACTTTGAATCTCTGATAGCTTAAGTTACACATTATATAGATACTTGAGTATATCAGCAGAAAGAACAGCTCAACATCTCACGAAGGATGAGAAATATGCAATGTATTTTTACACGTTTAACATGTTCTACTGTCAGATTGCAATGAATCAAACATTAAACAGAGTTTAGCTAGTACATGAGTTTAAAAGCAGTAAGCTGCTTCATAAGATGGTCTCTAATTTCTTTTATTTTTTTCTGTCTTATTTTGCTGAACCCTTCATTTCATTGTATGGTTTATGTGGTTATGACAGTAACACGTTCTTCTGGAGTTGCTGGCTGACTAAGAATAGTGGCTCTATTTAATCAGATGTCAGAACTGATTCAAGTATTGAGGCCATCACTGCCAAAAAGTTTGCTTATTCACATCTCAGGTGCAATCAAGACTGCTATAGATCCACAAGCATAAACAGAAAAATAGTGTGCCTTTAGGCATCTTCTATACCTGTTAGCCTTATTTTCTTACTTGGTCAGTTAGAGAATCCAGAAGAACTTGGCAGGATATATGCATTCCCCCTTGATGAAATAGTTGAGAGTCGATGCAATATCCATTTCTTTATGTGCTGAATAAGTAAAACAACTTCTATGCGTAGGTCTGAAGCCACAGTGAAATACCTTGGTGACAAAACAGGTATTACAAAGATTTGCCATTCATGTTAATTGCTTCCCAGTTCTATCACATTTGGTATTTTATTGCTTTGAGAATTCTTTGTGAAAAGTACTTTATAAAACAAGCTATATTTTGCTGCTGATAATAATAGTGTCTCTGAAGATAATGCTTCTGTTCTGATGTTGCAATAACAGCAGTCACTTCACAGCTGTCAGCAACCCATTTCATTGACAAGAAAAAGATTAATTTCTCAAAGTTGATGATGATTTAATGGAGGAGAAGTACTATTTGCAACTCTTTACAATCAAATTATGCCTGAACATCTGAACACAGTCATCCTCAACCTTTCTGACCCATGGGAAGCAATACTAAACAAATACCAAGCTGAAGGCAGTGCAATACCTTGCTCTCCCCATTAAGCTTCACCACAAGAGTGGAGGCCTTTCTGGGTGCACAACCAACAAAGTATTTAATTAGCAACACACTGTATGTAACTAATAATCTATTGTCCACCACTTTACAGTCTTATAAAGCTAATTCAGACTGTAAACTCATCAGAAGAAACAATAGTTTTCACGTGCCTCCAAAGAGCAACTGGTATATTGTCAGTACCAATAAAAATCAAAGAGTATTATGGAGCTTGGTTTAATTAATTACATATTTATTTTTTATTATGGCTTACTTTGACATCTGTATCCTGTTAGTCGCTTTTTCCTTGAGTAACTCACTCACTATAGGTAATTCCCTACCTTGTAATTTGCTGTTGGGCTCCCAAATGGAACTGAGCATAGAAAGCAATCACATGGTTCAGTCCTAATTTGCTTTATGCATTGTTTCTCTCATCTGCTTCCTCCCCACTCCCCTCAAATAAATAGATAATAGTGAAGTTTTAATAAGTTTCAGACAACATTTATTACCTTTTTTGTGTTCCTACTGGAATCCACTCAACTAACACATACAACCAGATGTCTAACATTTTGAGGTCAAAAGATCAGTTAAGCAGAAGTTACACTTTGGTTTTGATCACTGTCTGCTGTCAGCAAATCAGAAATACCACAAATGCTTCTATGAATGTAGTAGCTAAACAAAAAATTTTCAAAGCCTGAAGCTTTCCTAAACTAGCATATGTTAAAGCAAAACAAAATTAGCTATTTTTTCCATTTGTAATGTTGCAAACCCAGAGTAGCTGTTCTGAAGCTGATCGGATTACTTGGTGTTCACCACCAAACCTAATTCCAAACTTTTCACATCCTTTTTCTGACAGCAAAAATCAACATCATAACAAATCAGAAAAAACATCTGTGCAGTTAAGCTGTCAACACAGAATATTTCATGTCATATTTGTATTCTGTTTAGTCCACCATGACTCTACCTAGTAAGCTTCTATTCATGTTTGAGCCTCTGCACAGTTTTCATACATAGAGCAGTTAAATAACCAACATTCCAGATGTCAGAAAAAAATAAGACACTGAAGTGATAATGTTGCTGAGCCTATATTGTTTGCCAAACTATAAAGAAAACTGAATATATATGTTTTATAACACAGTGGTTGTTATACTCAGCCTTCTATTTTTATAAAGTTGAGAGAAGTACTGAAAATCGCTGAAAAAAAAAATATGCCCAATCTCTACTATACCCCTGATAACACAGTATAGTAGCGACTCCACAATTAAGACTGGAAAGCCAGTGCAAAAATATATAATGTAATTTGTCTCCTATACTTGGAAAATTTCTAAAACAGTGCTCTTTGATGCATAGGCTCACACAAAGAATATAGAATCATAGGAAAACATAGGTTGGAAAGGATGCCTGGAAGTTATCCAGTTCGACTTCTGCCTTCAAGCAAAAGTAGCTTCAAGGTCAGATCATGTTGCTCAGGATTTGCTCAGTTAAATTCTGAAACTCTCCAGTGATGGTAATTCCCTCTTATTGTGAAAATATTTTTCCCCATATACATTTAGATTTCTATTTGCTGTGATTTATGACCATTCTTTGCATTCTTCCACATTGCACCTCTGAGAATAGTCTGATTCAGCCTTCTTCATAATCCTTCTTAAGGTATTCGAAGACAGCAAGCAGGAATCTTCTTAGCCTTCTCTTTTGTAGGCTAAACAAATTCGGTTCCTTCAGCCATTGTGCAGGAGGTAGGCAAGAATCCTTGCTTTCTGTGATCTCTGAATCTGATTGTAGGCAGAAAACACTGCCTTTG
The DNA here is from genome assembly GCA_013396915.1 of Stercorarius parasiticus. Classification (NCBI taxonomy): domain Eukaryota; kingdom Metazoa; phylum Chordata; class Aves; order Charadriiformes; family Stercorariidae; genus Stercorarius; species Stercorarius parasiticus. The sequence continues at coordinate 461,496 of VWZL01000443.1, read as the reverse complement.
AGGTGCTATAGTATCCAATACCTGGCTCTACACTAACTTGGCTCAATGTCATTTAAAGGTTGCACACAGGTGATTCTTATCAGCTGTATATAGTTGGCTAATTCAAGGTGACTGGATCTTTCTTCAGCTTCAAAACACAGTTTCATCCTCCAGCTCACAGGCTTTTCTATCAAAACTGTCATGCTGTCACTAAACTTTACTATTTATTAATTATTTTTATTTTCTTAATCTAGAGAAATAGCTGTTCTGAAGCGTCCTTACTAGCAAGTCTTAGAGCAACCGAACAAAAAAATAGCTGCCAAGATGCTTATTAAGAAGAGATCCAAAAGTGTTGAAAAATGTCGTCTCTGAGATGGTGCTTAATATTGTTCAAACAGCTGTCCTTGAAGGAAATGCAGTTTCAAAGCTGCAGATGACCAAACCAAAATTTTTGCCATAAAAGTGCTAACTGGGTTCTGTGGTCCCAATATCCAGGCTTCAGGTACCTATTAATGGACATCTGTTAATTTCTACAGTGTAATACCCATTCTCCGGTTATTATTTTCCCGTGCCTTAACTAACGTGCAGAAGTTTCCATCCTGTCCTCATGATGATAATATACATTTATTCACATAGCTAAGGTTGTTTAACTTGTCAAGCTTTGCACATCTGATCAGCAAAAAATCTCCAAACCCCAACCCCCACTAAAATCAACAAAAAAACCCAACCACCGAGACCCAAGTTCTTGCAGAACTCCGTTCACTGGCACCCTTTTCTATACGTTTGGTGGTAAACACAGGCATTGCAATCTCACCGTTCCCCAAGATTTTTGTGGAGAAAGAACCAATGGAATTTAAATTAGTAGAATTAAAAAAAAAATTATAGCCCCAACTACATTGGCAATTAATTTAGCTATAGCTCAACCAGCAGCGCCAAGACTCGGAGAACAATCGAAAATATGTCCATGTCATCTATGGAAACAGAAATGGAAGAAAAATTAAAATAGTTATATCATCTTAAAAGACAGAAGTATTGCTAACTAGAAAGACTAGACAAATTTAATTGCTATGAACAGCAAAATGAAACCTTACAGGGAAAATATATAGAAAAGTTAAAATAATGTGTGGGGTGAATAAAGTGAAGAAATAAAACAGACAGACTCAACTGCACATTAACTGCCTAAAAAGATCTCAGTCTCCAGTCCTCACTGCTGTCCAAAGTAGTATTTGAAGAAAATTATCTCCCTAAAATCATTAAATGCTTCTCTTTGTAACAATTCTACATAGTCAGAAGATATTGTAAACATACTTATATTTTTATCTCATCATGTTCTGGCATTCTAGTGCATTAATTTAAATCTCTAACCTGTTCCTCTCTAGAGACTGATACAGAAAGCAGTTTTGCACACATCATCTCTGAAACACAGAACTCCTAGACAAGAGATTCTTTTGCATAGAATATATATTTTTATTTTTTTTTATGATAAGATAGCTCTTGCATTGCTGTGACACTTTAAATGAATTTGTGCTTTTTTTTAAGCACTAATATGACCTAGGGGCAGAAAATCCTTTCTTACTAGAACAAGCCTCTCCTGAATGAATGTGTCTTGGCCCTTGCAGTTTATTCCCACAGCCACTGGATGCCACTGCTAGCAATGACTAAAAAGTCATATGTAAACATTTGAATGCTCTCTAATTGCTAATCAGCTTCTGGTTTATTTTCTACCATCTCTTCCAAACCCAGTGTGATTTACAGCTTTATTTTCTTTGCCTTCTGTCCTTCTCATTATGCACTTGATCATATGTCCATTATCTCTCAGTCCCAGTCTTCAGTCTAAGAAGTGTTATGCTCAGGGACCATGGCTCATGTATGAAGAAATAATGCAAATAATCCTTACTGGGACATACACATATTTCCATTCTTCAAACTGTTAAAACACAGTACCCTCTCGGCTTTTTTCATGAGGTGCTTAAGAAATTCGGTGGAATTTTGGCAGCTAAATATGTCCCAGTCATCAAAATATTCTATATGGAATAAAATAACATTAACACATATTTTCATAGACTGATTTCCAAAATTACGTTGTTTTATTACAGCAGAAATGGCTTCTCTACAGCAAGACTGAATACAGATTTTGCTAGCTAACTTCTGATCAAATGATCAACATTCAGCTAACAAAACTACCTGCAATTGCTTGTGGAATACCCAATGTGGAAATTCCCTCAAAAGTACAGTGCAAATATTAGCAAATCATGTGAAGTTACAGCCTTTTTGGCAAACACTTCTGTGGCCTATAAATAATCTTGTTCCCTTGAGGGGATTAGTCTTTAACTGTAGCATCATTTATATCGCTACCGTGAGTTCTGAAAAAATCAGGAAAAAAATCTCATTACCTCAGGAGTACAGTTATGTGAACAGAGCCTACAAAATAAACATTCTACTTGTATTGGCCATGGAAAAAAATTTGTTCAGAATAAAAAGGCATCTAAAATTAATGTGTAATATCTAACTGCTGTTAAACTAAAGATACAATGATGAATATGGATAAAAGAAAGAGTCAGATGCCTTCACTAAGGAGAATCTAGGCTCCATCAGAGAAAAAAGAATAATTTTTATTTCAAGAGGAAATGATCATCGGGCCAAGAGAAACCAGTGGTTTGGAGGAGTACAGGTTAGACAGGTAATGGAGCTATTTTGTCTAGTTGTGAATTGCAGTATTCTGTGGAAACTGAGATCAGTGTAAGATCAGCCAACAATGTAGGATGGAGCAGCAGTCAATATGAGACCAGTGTGTAAATAAACTTGAAAGAGTGTGAGACTAGAATGCAAATGAAAATTAATAGGCGCTTTTTTTTCATTATTTACATTTTCATGTAGAAAATTTTAGGGTAGAAATAGTATAGCTTTTCTAAGGTACCAGAAACAAGTAGGTACTAAATAGAATAACAAAAGCTAGTGAGAAAATGGCATGGTATCTTATTCTCAAGCATGTCACAACTTCTAGGTCAAACTATTTCAGGTAACCAAGGGCAAAACTCTTACATTTGCAGATATCAGTCTTCACATAAACTAAGAACAGAAACATAGGAAGATGCAAGGTAACAGTTCCTGTATTAGTTTATTTGGAGATTAACTGCATTCCTTATTACTACTAATGAGTGTGTGTTGTACAAGATGGTCAAGACTTAGGTGAAAGTCAATCAAAGCCCTGCTAAACACATCCTCCAGTTTGCAGAAATACCAGTGAAGATCTTTTGCTTCTTAAACGAAGCTTTGAAAGAAAAATTAAAGGTTTGACACAGCAGAATCAGAATCTCACTACAGAAGTTCAAAGGATGGTGAATAAACTACAGAAAAGCTGCAAAAGTACTGGCTATACTGTATCACACCTATACAGAATTAGATTGTTAACCCCTTTCACAAGGATTATATTTCATACCGCCATTTAACATTTCAGAAAAATTATTTGCTATTGTGCTATTGTCTTACTGTTTTATATATTTTACGTCACTTGGAAAATTTAGTACAAATTTTATGTAGTTTTTTTTGATAGCATGAAATCTGGTGCTAAAAGTTAATAAAAATATTTACTCAGTTTTACAGAGGTATAATCAATAAACCCACTGATAAAACCAAAGATGGTTTTTTTCTCTACCCAACCTTTTTGGCAAATTCAAAGAAAACATCAAACTTTCTTTTTCCTGAAAAAAAACCTCTTCTTATTTTTTTTTAAATCTTTTATTCAGATGTGAATACTTGGTTGCTCTTTTCCCATACAGACCAAGTCCACCTCAAAGCATAAAGAGACTAGTAGATTGCACCTAGAGTCTGTGCAACTGTGGAACAAATCATAACAGATGTGCAGGAAATAAGAACCATTAATATAAACCATACTTCTTTGAGCTTTTATTTATGTTTCACTCTTTACAATATTTCTTTCCTTCATCTCAGCCTCAGTTTGCTTTTTTGTAAAGTGATAGGACTGAACACCTGTTATACGACAGCACAGACCTTACCTGGGAACAGAGAACAAGACAAAAAAAAAACCAAAACAAAACTAAACAAACTTGTGGGGATTTAAAAAATTAATTTTATTTTTTCTTTAGGCTCATTAGAATGAGTATATATCCCTCTCCCTTTCTAGGCCTACATGTCTATTCTCCAAGAGACCTCACAGTAACATCCTTGGGTCAGTTACCTTTGCTCATAGCAACAGGCAATACTGTGCCACTTCAAAAACATGTTCAGGTAATTTAATTAGGTCCTATATCCATTTGAACCTTTAGCTGATGGACTGAAGGTGTTTTTTATGGTTTGGGTTTTCTTTTCTTCACACATGGTAAAACAGCTAATTGGTACATTTAGCTGTGGTTAGCCCTCAAAAGCCTATGCATGCCTGACCTCCTATAAATGAGAACACACTCTCAAAGTACGGCTAGAAGAAGTTAACAACATTTGAGAAAACAACAAAGAGGCTTATAGCAGCAAGCCTGATTTTTACTTCAGATTTCGTTGCCTTTCTATGTGTTGCACAGACTTTTTAGTGATGATGCCACTTTTTTCAACTATTTCTAAGTGGTTCCATTTTCTAGCTGTACAACTAAGCCACAGATAGAGTAGCTCTACTATTGATAGAAACTTTAATTTCTTTACAGAATATTATCTCATTTAAATTTAGCCACTTTCTACTAATTTAAACCACCTTTCCTAAATTCTTCTCTTGATGACTGATTTTGCTTAATTTCTGTAATGAGAGTCCATGCTCAGAAAAGGGTACACTTACATCATTATTTTTCAACATTCTTTGGTTGCACTTTCGTAGGAGGATTTCTGTTAGAGCCTCACAGCAGCAGTATTCCCTACAAGAGTAAAAAAATGACCGCAGGTGTTGACAAGCTCAGCCTGGTGCAGAAATCATTTCTCTTGGACTTCATAAATTCTTTCCTCATAGCATTTTCTGGTCTTCTTATGGTTGAATAGCTCACATTTTAAAGGATATGATCTCATATTACTTTCTGTTGAGAGAATGTGATACTCAAGCTATGAATTCCAAATGAAGATTATACAACTGCAATGCATCTAGAGAGAGATATATCTCAGCGAGTTTGCTTTGCCTCCATTTTCTAGATAGGGACTGACTAATCTATTGTTAAATCTGACCTAATTTCTCTTCATAAACTGGGAGATGGCTCAGTTTGCTGCCAAGTCTTCAGATCTTATTTGGAGGCAGAACTTGCAGGGTTCCTAAAATTGTGGTTTTCAATAGCTGGGTAGCCCCTTGACATATAGAGTTTAACAAGAGATTTTTCACTCATCCAGTTCCTCAGGATTTTTGGATAGAATCAAGACCAACTTTACTGGTTTAGTTGCCAGAAGCAGTAATCTAAGTATTAGCACATCACTACCTCTCTTGCCTAGGATCCCGGACATTGTTGAGGTGTTCTTGAATTTAACAGCTTGCCAAAATGAAAAGTTTTTCAACTAATCTCCTCCCTCGCTGGAATAAAATATTATCCCAATATAGTATCTGTGAATATTATCTATGTTTTTCCTATAAATAAGCAGTAATTGTATTTAGTACTTCCTTCTTTTTTAGCCTCCTGGACAGGCTTGATGTCGTCCCAGTTCAGGAACAAAACTATCACTGCTGTAATTTCATGTGTTCCAGCCTTTTGCGTCTTGGATATTTCAGTATTTTTAAGTATCTCTCTATTTTAAGTATTAAGTATAATCAGGAAAGATTAGGTGACTATTTAGTTTAATTCAGTGATCACTTTAATTCACAGTAAACTGGAACCTAATGCGGAATTATCTTGAGCAAGATATGTTTGTGTCAGAAAAACATTTTCTGTTTAGAATATCCAAAAAAGCTAAAATACTTGGAAGGTTAAGCCATGCAGCATATACCCGTCCTTGACTGAAATCTTTAGTAACAATTTTTTCGTCCAATCTATTTGAAGGGTTATCTCCTTAGCTAATCTAATGACCTAGAAAAAATTCCAACCTATTTTACCTTTTATTTGTTATTCGTAATGAAAGTTCCAAAGTATAGTTGTTCTTAAACATCATTTAACTTAAAGAATGTAATATTTCTTAGGCAGTATGAAATAATCTCTCTGTTCACTGTTTTTCCTATATTTGAAAAGACTTTAGAATTATATTCATATAATTCTCCTCATACAGTGCAGTCTTTATTGTACAAAAAAATCCATATGATTATGTTTGAGAGAGCAAGATGAGGCTGCAGAGGATGCACTCTGAGATTAGTAGGAATGCAGAATGGATAGTTGGATGGCTTAGCCAATTTACCTTAATTTTTGCCATCTGAAAAATTAGGATCTGTGCATGACAAAATATAATATATATTGTGTGTTATTTGGTTAATGAAGAAAGACAATAAGTATTTTCAAAAGTTTATTCAGATGATGAGCCAGGGTCTGGGGGGTCTGACCTGACAGGGGAGTCTGGAGAGTTGTAAACATGCTAGATGATACAGGAACACAACTTTATCAGTGCTAAGCAGGAAAGCTAGAAGGATAACCGAGCTCATACTGATGGTTCCTCCTGGAGTTGAGCACTCTAGTATAAAGTACTACCTTAAAGCATCACAGTAAAGTGACGTGACTTGAGCACCTCCTAGCACAGAGAAGTTCAGGTAAATACACCCTGAACAACTTCAGCAAACAATGCAAGCCACTCTGAAGAAAGGCTTTGAGTTTCTCCAGATTCACTGGCATTTGGCACACATTCCCTGTGTGCCAATGGCCAAATAAGGAATTTTGACACACACTGCTTTGAACACTGGATTGAAATGTTGACATGGAATTCACCTATGTGAAACAGAGAGTGCATGTTGTATCTCCATCTCTTTTCCTCAAAACAAGTGGACAACTTTCTTAAAAGATTTTTTTTTTTTAATTTGGGAGACAATTCAGTTAACAAAAGACAGAGGTTTGCTTAAAGAAAGTGAAAATTTGGGGTTGAGGATTGGTCTTTGTATTGAAAGGAAAGTAAGGAAACTATGAACAGTTATATATAACTATGCTCAATTCATTGCTCATAAATAGTAATTCAACACTAATACAGTAGATGACATACGTAAACCTCTAAAAACCTGAGTAGGGAATCCATTAAAATCTGTGATTAAAATTCTGTGATTAAAATCACAGAAAAGTGCCATGATCTGAAGAGAAGAGAGATTCACTTACTGTCAAATGCTAAGGGTGAACTCCTAGAGACCTCCTTTCAGAAACTAAGCACCCTGTTTTGTGAAAGAGTGTTCATATTTATACTTCCTATCGCTAGATTTAAATATGAAGAAAGAAAGACCTGGCTGTCAACAAGGGGAACTGCTTGTAATACTTTAGAACAAGTGGTGTTAATAAGAAATAAATTTATATAAAATGGTAACAGGCATGCAAAGGAATAAAATTATGGAGCTGACCTAAATCCAAAAAACATGGGGTGTATGCTATTCAATTTGAAAAAATGTTTGCAAATGTGTTTCTCAAAGTAATGACCCAGCTAAAAAAGTATTTTTTAATTTTAAAATGTACATAAACAAACCTGTTACCGTTTTATTGCTACATTGACAGCTAACACATTGTTTCAATAAATTGTAAAAGTATCCTGCAAGAAGCATAATTAAACATCCTACCCTTTGTTTCCAAGTATCTAATAAAGTTCTAAAGCTTTCAGAACTCAACGGCATGAAATATACGTCATGTGAAGCTCTCACAGGGTTTCCTATTATCTGCAATCTGAGTTTCAGGAACAATGTAAGCCATGTATCTCAGAGGCATGTCCTAACATGAGCCTATCATCTCATTCAAAACTCTGAACCTGTGTAAGTACACTCAGGTGTCTCTTTTTCCTCCATGTCTCATGGGAGAAGAATATGCAACATCATTTTATTATTAGCAATTTCCTAAATGTTTAAAGTGCTACCTGTTGTTAGTTCCAGCTTTTCCTTGTCAGTCAGTGACAATTTGAAATATTTATGAAGTATTTCAGAGCTCAGCTAGACACAAACAAAGCTCTCTATGCATTCAGGACTTACAAAAGCATGACTACACCATGGTAGCAGCAGCAGTATATTTATAAACTGTGAGTAGAGAAAATTCCATTGGCACATTCCTTACTGGTGGGTTGTTTTATTTTTATTTTTTAAATCTTACACTATTGTATTGCAATACAGATGGTTCTATCTCCAGCTACCCTGAGAACAGAGACAGGGAAAAGAAATGCTAGAAAAAAATCCTAGTTTACTTTCACTAGCGTCTGAAAATTAGCCCATAGTCCAAGACTTAAGGAACATGCTTTAATATTTTGTTATCCATAGTACAGCTTTTAAGTGCCAGATTTTAGGAAGATCCTTCCCAAAGGAAATAATTTTTAACAGAAATTTTCCACTATTATTTGATAATAATGTTACTTACTTACTAATAAATGTTACTTACTACTAATAAAATGTAGTAGCATTGAATAAGGTTATTCATATACACACATAAGAGCACAATGAGACCTTTCCCTTTCAGTTGACTGTAAGCCATATATAGACAACAGGGCTGTCAGACCATCTCACAAAAAAGACTAAAAGACTAATTCATCATTAGATTCTGGTGGGTTGCTAAATGTTGATGTTTATACACTTTTCAGGGAACATTGCTTTCTCTTATCAAAAAGACATCATCATCACAAGTTGTGGTTTTGCTTGGTGGCGTTGATAAGTATCCAAATAGAACCAGACAGAACATGTTGAAAATGTGTAATGCATCCCCTTAGAGAACACTCTACATTATTAAATAGAAAACATTGATTAGAGTATCATTGAACAGTGGATTAATGTCAGGAGTGTCCGTGTCATTAATCCAATTTAGAGCATAAGTATCATTAGCACTAAAGAATTAACCTAATGCTCTACAATATAGCGTAGGACCAGCCAAATTCAAAAATCTCTGGAAGTTCCCTGTATTAACACTCTTTAGAACTAGCTCCAAGGGACACAATTTGGAGTTTCCTGTAAGTTATAGTTGTTATACTATGAAAAAGAAGATAGTCTAGAACTGTTAAGTGGAACAAAAAGTAATACATGATTAATCAGATATAGTATGTAGGAAAAAGAATAACCCCAAACACCTCTATTTTTCAAGTTTGTCATCATCACCCCTGAACTGAAACTCCCACTTACTTTGTCACAATTTCAGGTCCTACTCATTTCATGCAGTATTGAAGCAGGTAGTGTTACATTTGTTCAAATATGATTAGGATACCCTTTTCACTTTCGCACGTAGGTAGATTTTACCAGATAAATGGTGTCAGATATCTGAAGGTATAGTGGTGAAAACCGATAAACTGTAATGTTAATTAAATAAATACGTAAAATATTTCCACTGTAATTTCTTTGTATAGAGATGGTGACACTGTTCAGGGACTGATTCAGGGTCAAGATTCTCCTGTTTCAGATGGAAAGGCTCAGTTCATCAGGTGTTATCTGATCTCTGTTGATTGCTTATTGTCTAACCAACATTTATCTCAAATTTCTTGGAGATTCTTTGAGTACTTCAAACAATATTCTAGTATTATTTCTGTCAAGATATCAGATATCTTTCAAAACCATGATGTGGGCTTTCAAAGGAGATCCCAATGCAGCATGCTACAGCATGCAACTGAAGGCTTGCCTGTGAGTTGTAAAATGTGGAATCAATTAACTTTCAAATTATGGATACCTATTTGTGGGTATCTGTAGTGTAATAAAAAGCAGGCATAACTGTTGACTTTACTTCCTCATGCAGTTTTTTAATTTTTTCCTTTATTTGACAAAATGACTAGTGTTGACAGCAAAAAAAAGCTCTTGGGATTAAATGATTTTGCTTCTTTTGCAGACTATGAGCTAAGAGATGTTGTAATGAAGAGGAGGACAAAAAAGCAGAGAAAGTCAGGCTATTATCAGACACTAGAGATGACCAGTGAATACACTATAGGTACCTGGATAATATATAGCCCATTTCTTAACCTATCCCAATTTCACAAATTGGAAAGAATAATTTAATTTTAGTCATATTTCTATAGGAGAACTACAAGAAGTCATTTATGACTGTACTATAACATCTAGTGGAAAAATACCAATACTGAACAAGAAGTTTCTGCGGGTAGGAAATCCTAACAGCTCCTGCTTAGCTTTCTCAACAGTCAATTACTCTTACTGCTGAAAGTATTTACACTTATCACCGTTTTTTTAATTTGTCCAATTTCAGTTTCCATCCACTGGATCTTATTTTTACCTTTCTGACAAGTTCAAGGGATGTTATCAAAGCCTTAATCCCTTGAGATAGCTGACAGTTATACATAAAATATCTCTCAAAATGGATTGAGCTGCTGAAGCTTATAGTATTTTCTAGTTCTCCAATCATTTTCATGAGTCTGTTTCAGTTTTAGAGGTTCTTTTTACAGCTTTTGTTGACCATGGGCCAAGTAATCCAGAACTGTACTGCAGAGAGGCAGTAAACTTGATGTGGATCCACTGTGGATTACATACTCTAAAGATCATACTGACTTTTCTGGATAGATAACCACTCGCCTTCAAAAGTTAACAGAGATAAACCATCAGTATTCCTCTTTAAAACAGGGAAAAGCATATCAGTTAGGCAATTTATTATATTAGTAAAATACATTCTTTTAAGGTTAACTGGCCATAAACACTTAAAACATTTTTTTTCCCCTCGGCAGTTTACTGGTGATAACACTGATGCTTCATTTGGGGATAAATCCATTCTTCCTTTAGCTTTAAACAACTTTGTGTGGGTTGTTATAGACTACCCAGGGTTTTATTGTTATACCTGCAATTTCTTAGCGATATTCAGATACAATAATTCCTTATCTTAAAATGCATTCTTTGACAAGTACCTAGAAAAAAATATTTGTTAAAAAGCAGTTGTTAGTTTTACAACCAGGTTAAAAGTAGCAGATTCTTTTGAAAGTAGGTTGCAGTTGACATGATCTATCAGAAACATTTTAGAACTGTCCTTAATTTATCGCTGTCTGTCTCTCATTACTTTTAAAATAATGATGTAAAATCCTTCAGGAAATACATACAAAACAACAACGAATATTGTTACAGATAACAAGGAAAAATATTTCAAACATTTATTTTGAAGTCTTGAAGTATCATGCCCTTTCTCATAGCAGTTTAACTTCTTCTAAATAGTAGAACTAATAAAGACTTACTCTAGGAAGAAAAGTATCAACTGGAATTCAAATTTAATTCAGAAAAGATGCTATCAAAGGTATTATGATAAAAGCTTTTTTTGTTGTTTTATGTAAAGGGCACAGGAATATTAAACAGATTGATGTGTTTCTTAGAAGTTTGGCTCTACTGAAATGCAATGACATAGTTCCTAAGTAGGATCTGTAGTAAGTCTGTTCTATGCACTTCCTTTTGAAACCTCTAGCTATAAATAGGTCTAAATTACCTTTCAGATATGTTTTGTTTATTTACCCTCCTTCTTGCTTAGAATAATTTTCTACCATTTCTTCTTTACAACCTGCATTTTCTTAAAACAAAGAAAATATATTATTTAAATAAGCTGATAGACTTTTTTTTCCACCTATTTTTCTTCACCGATCCTTTTGCAGTAAAAAGTGACTTGGTTTCCTCAGCTTTTCATTCTTGAATTCTCCAGCCTCCTCCTTGCACACTCTTCTTTTGCGTTTTCCTTTTGTATGCATGTAAGTTCATATGGAGGATAACTGATAGTGCTTTTAATGACTCCTATGGCATTTTCAGTCTAATACGTGAAGTCTGGGTGTACTAGATTCAAATTATACAGAAACGTCACACTACTAATCTGATTTGAGTACTTCTTCCTCTTATTCAGAACAGGTAAAAGGAGCATAAGAGGTAGTACTCATGGGTATTACAATAAAAATGGAGAGGCTGAACAGTTACCCTAACCATATATGACATAATTTCCATTCAAACAATGCTGATCAACTTTTTTGTTTTTATTAAAGGAGATTTATTGCCTTCTTATGATTTGTTGGTACAGCTCATTAGTACCAAATCAAAGAAAGGTGAAAGAACAGTTCAGCAACTTTGCTAGGTTGATAGCCTAGGCTAGTAACCTCCTACAGAGCAGCCAAGACCATAGCGCAAACAAGACCAGCATAGAGCCATTGAATGGTATGCTGAATTTCACTAAGGAGCTGTTGTATCAGGCAGCCACAACTGAGCCTAGATATATCAGCTGGGTTCCCTAGAAAGTGATGAGGAGACTCACCACCTGAGACACCAGTAGTTTGACTCCTTCTGCATTCTGTCTTCAATTTTACTACTTCCCATTATAACCCATCTGTATTTTGAATTAGTATGATTTTGCTTTCTCTAATTTACTTCCCCACCCTCTTCCCCTTGGTACCTGGAAAATTGGAGCTCAATGTGCCCAGCTCAATGAAATATAATGCAAAGCCTGTCTTTTACACCAGGAAATTAATTGGCTTAGGTTGCTTAATGGTACGTTCTCTTCCATATAACTACATCAGAATGCTACTCAGGCATTGTAATAAGTATGTGTGACCACATGCATTGCCCATATAACATCTTTTGAAGCAAACAGGTTTCTTCTGATATTTGCAAGAAATATGAAGATGTTTTGTACCCCTAAGATAATGTGTCTAAGATACAACCCAACATCCACAAACACTCATTTTAGATAGCCTACTAGTACACTTTTAAGGCAAAGAATTTGACTCGGAGCTGTTATGAATTATATTTACTGAAGAGGTCAAATAAAATAAAAGACAAATTTTTGCACTTAAAGCATTACATACAAATACAGCTGAGGTATACTGCAGAAATTGGTAGAAATTTCCTAAATTAAAAATAAAAATAAATACAAACATGTACAATCCATGCCTCTTCCTCTACAAATCATGCAAATTCCTGTTGTGGGGTGAAAAATTTGTTTTCAGACAAGGATTTTTTGCATGTCTGTTTTTTTTCATGCCATTAACTTTACTTTGAATTGTTCCACCTGCTGTACTTAGATAGTATGCAGGGGAACTTTAGTAGTTACCACATGCCAAACTGACCTTAAGCTACTGATATAAATATGGTAATATAGTATAGATATAGTGAAACAGTATAGCCGTTAGTTCAAATTATCAGGTAAATCAAAGCCAACTTGACTGATTTTGGGTCAGAATGTTTCTAAGCTATTCAGCTTAAAAAGTCATGCCACAAATAATTAGGGAGAGTCAAAAAGGGTATGAGATTGCTATAGACCTTCTATAAAAATTTATTTCCTTCTCACATTTGCCACCTGCTGCATCCTGCACCCTGCTTCCCCCATAAAAAAACACTATAGTTTTGTCTTGAGACATGAAGAGTGCTGGAATCTCTTCACAGCATTTATAGCCCTTATGTAGCACAGTGCACAAGCTAAAAAGGGATACCTTATGCACCAATGGCATGATATTTGTCTGCCAAGCAGAGAGGAGCTGAGACTGTGGTGACGGGTTTGATGTGAGCTAGTTTCAATTGCTACCTGCTGGGGGGAGACAACTTGTGCTTCACAGAAGCTGAACTGGAACAGGTTTCTACTTCCTTTTTTTTTTATATACCATTTTTGCCCAGTTCAATGTGGAAAAGATTCCTTGAGATGAATAAAAGTAGGATTTATAATACACTGAACAGATTAACTGTGCCATAGTAGAATTCTAGTGCAACTGCTAAGTTATTGCAGGTTCAGTTGTCACAGGTTTATAACATCATTCTGCAGTCCTTGAGTCTTCTGGACTCTGTAGGACTGTGATAGAAGATGATGTGAAAAATCATTTCCATGATTCAAACCTATACATTTAAAGCAGAGGCAAGTTATCTACGTAGACTGAGAGTACATTTCAGTACTACTTAGTCTCACTTTAAACATCAACACTTTCCACTGATTTCATAAGAGTAAAGGAAACAGATTGGGAGCCATGTAAGGTCAAAATTTCCTACACACATTTGCCAAGTAAATATCAGCTACAAACAGATAATAATACAGATGTTGGTGAACTAAGAAAGTAGCTGGGAATTCAATTTCTGTTTTAAATTCTATTTACAACTTAAGGAGATACATTAATAAAAACTAGGATATTATATACTCATCAGAATAAATGGCATCAACATAAGCTTCCATGATTAACTGGTGAACTTATCATGAAAGCATTGTCCTAAAGCACAAGCTGATGGAGAAAGTTAAAAAACCTAAGAAGGTTCCAAATATTATTTCAAAATTGTTGGTAAGAAACCTGCTGTTGAGTGTTCTAATCTTCTCTCTAAAAACAATCCTGCTAGCAACACTGTGTATCTGTTTTACACCTAACGAAAAATCAAGCTTGTTTCAGAGAAACAGGTCTTGTCAGAGGTCTCCGATTAACTTCTGTTCATTAGAGGATCATGCTTGACATCTCAGTAACTCCATCACAGAGTCATAGAGTAATTTAGGATGGAAGACACCTATGATTGTCATCTAGTTGAACTTCCTGATCTAATCGGGGACAAACACGAAGTAAGACCCCGGTTCAAAGTTAAAGTAGGTTGCTCAGAGCCATGTCCAGTTGAGTTCTGACCATGTCCAATGATGGAGATTTCTCATCTTCTCCCAGCCACCTGTTCCAGTGTTTGATCATTCATTTACAGTTTTTTTCATGATACCTAATAGGAATTTTTCTTGTTGCAACTGGTGTTCATGGTCCCTTGTCTTTTCAGTGCGCCTCTCCAAGAATAATAATAATAATGATATTACCTGCTCTAGGTGAACCTGCTCTGGCAGGGGGGTTGGACTAGATGATCTCCAGAGGTCCCTTCCAACCCCTATCATTCTGTGATTCGGTGATATTTTTCTTTCCACAAACAAAAGAATAACTTTGCTTTGATAGTATTACTTTAATCTGATTATTTGTTTGACATGCTCAAATGCACTGAAATTCAAAGATTAACATACAGAAGCCACAGCCATTTCATAATTATTTCAGTAATATTTTTATTGTTTCATAATGTACTAAACAGACTGAAGAACTAGAGCAGGCAAAGGCCGTCAGCAAAAAGAATTTTTACCTTCTTGAATCTTGGAAACTCTCCATGTATCATAACTACGTGTAGTCTCTACTATATTTATACATATATATGTAAAGAATGTTTTTAGAATACCAGCTATGTTAAGGCGGGGGGGCGGGGGGATTGGTTATGTTCTTCCCCAAATATTATTCTATAATTTTTATAATTCTTAAGTATGTGCAAGAATCAGTTGTGCTTGAAAAATCTGAAAGATCAATGTAACTGGAAGTGCAAGAAGAACTGATTCTATCACCAGAAAGAGGTCCTTCCTAAGTCTCTGTAGGTAATTCCATCACTCTATGGGAGCAGGAAACCAGCACTACTGAAATAAGTATTTACAAAAATAAGACTAATGGTCCCCGCAGATAGTATCAGAAGTGACCTGAGTTTCGCTGACCTTGCCCATGCCTGGAGGATAAATTAGATGAGTTTTCAGGATCGTCTCCAGCCTGGGACTCTTATGTCCATTATACGATCCCAATGCATTGCTTAACTTATTACACTCTTTGTTTCACAAAGTGACATAAGAAACTGATAATAGACATTGCTAGAAGTATTTCTCCCTCCTTTTGACACTGTGTAACAGCATCCATGGGCTTCCAGGCAGGCTTTTAAGCAACAGCAACAATTCATCTTGTGAAATCTACATCAGACAAGAGTTAACATAATCTAGAGCTATGCATACTACAAGCGCAGATCATTCCAGCTGCACTAAATTCAGTAAAATTAAATCTAATTCTTAGATATTTTAAAAAAATGAATACAAATGTTTAACAATTGAATCTGTACATTTTATACATGCTGAAGAGACAAACAAACCACTGATGTAAAATCACTTGAAATGTCTCTGGTATTAACATGGGGTAAATGTAAAATTTTTGAAATTTACAATATCTGTGAATTACTTAGGAGAACAAGTTGTTTGGCCCATCTCATTATATAAACACAGCAAATGAACACTTTAGGAGACAGGTTAGTTGAAAGTAAAAGGTGAATGCTGAATGAAAACAGCTTGTCAGCTTTTGTGACACTGAAGAAACACTTTACAGAACTTTCTGCACAAAAAAATAAAACAAAATATACTTTGGTAAAGAGAAACCTTACAGTATAATAGCTGCCATTTCTACTGTGGGAAAATCAACTGACTGATTAATAATTTATTATATGGTCGAGCAGAATTTTAAGTTTGTTTACCTAGTCATCCTTTGGGGCCTTAAAACTACATATTTGCATTTATCTGTTTGTTTCTACTTGTTTCAGTGAGACATTTTGGGAGCCAGTGACCACAGTCTCTTTCCCAGTCCCTTTGTTTTGCCATCTGCTGACACCTCATATTCTCAATTGTGTAAGGCTCTTGTGAGCCTCCTTAAGACAACTTTGTAAGCAAACAAATTACAGTGAGCTCTGTGCTTGTATCAGGTATGCAATGTGACAGTTTAGATGATAGAGTCCCCAAAGGGAAAACAGCCTGCGGTGCTTTGCAATATTGTAAAATGACAGAAACAATATAATTAGTTTAAAAACAGTCTAAAACATTACCCAAAGCATTGTGTAAGAAAACTCCACAAGCCTTAGTAGTATGATATTTGAAGATAGTTCTGTGCAGGTAAGTTATAACAGATACACCTTCACATTTGAGGATAAAAAAAAAATAGTTGCAAAGCTCAAACGTAATCTGTTTTAACTTGATCGAAAGACTAGTTGGAGATGTCATTTCACATGTAGGGAAAACTGGGTCTCCATCTAGATATTTTTTTCCCATCTAGGAAATCCCGTCTAAGTAAAAACCTAGAACTTATTTTCTCTTATGCCTAATTTAAGAAAAGTAATATAGTGTTATGATTAATATAGCACCATAATGAACAGTTCAAATAAAGTGAAGAATTGAAGAATATTTTAGCTACTGCATACTCACAATATTTTTGCATGTTCACAATACTATACTATAGTTGAATAGAAAATAGACCCGATAAATTTGACCTCAGTTTTGATGGAAAACATGGAATTCTGTGTCAGTTTTCCCAGGGACATTGTCATTCCCTAAATACTCAGGCTTACAAAACTTTTGAGGATTCCTTGGTGTTTGAGGAACGCCAAGGTCTCTTACATCAAAAAAAAGATGAAAACCCAAAGCCTTCAGATCTCAGGATTAGTAATCAGTGCAACATGAGTGGGAACACTCTGGCTGGAAGAATGAGTGATCAGTTGTCAGTGTGGGGCTAGGTTTCTTCCAGCTGGGGCTTCCCATTAACTCCGGTAACAGCAGCCAACATGCAACTGCTGTAACATACAAGCCAAATGCCTGTGGCCAACAAGCAACTAACCACTGACGGAAAATATGTTCAGTATTCAATGTGTACAACTATTATGACTAGACATGAGCAAAAGCATTTATATACCACTACTCAAACTGCATGTGTCCACAGCATTGTAAACCTAAAGTAACTTAGAGTTCTGTTTTAGCCATTTTTCCAAAGTGGTAACTTTTATGATACTACTGAAAGAGATAGTAGTTTAAGAATATGAGATTTTCCAGTTGAAAGAAATTTCAGTGCAATAAAGGTCAAAATATTGAACACATCATATGTAATTTGATCTTTTGCACTTTGTCCAGCTAAATAGGAAATTAAAAGTGGCTAGAATCACTCCTTTTGGAGTGATGTTGGGTCACAACAACCCTGTGCAGCATTACAGACTTGGGGAGAGCTGACCAGCAGAAAAGGATCTGGGGGTGTTGGTTGACTGCTGGCTGAATATGAGCCAGCAGTGTGCCCAGGTGGCCAAAAAGGCCAACAGCATCCTGGCCTGTATCAGGAACAGTGCGGTGAGTTGGACTAGGGAAGTTATCGTCCCCTTGTACTCAGCACTGGTGAGGCCCCACCTTGAGTACTGTGTCCAGCTTTGGGCCCCTCACTACAAAAAAGACACTGAGGTACTGGAACGTGTCCAGAGAAGGGCAATGAAGCTGGTGAGGGGTCTGGAGAACAAGTCTTATGAGGAGCAGCTGAGGGAACTGGCATTGTTCAGTCTGGAGAAAAGGAGGCTGAGGGGAGACCTTATCAGTCTCTACAGCTACCTGAAAGGATGTTGTAGAGAGGTGGGGGTTGGTCTCTTCTCCCAAGTAACAGGTGATAGGACAAGAAGAAATGACCTCAAGTTGCTCCAGGGGAGTTTTAGATTGGATATTAGGAAAAATTTTTTCACTGAAAAAAAGGTTATCAAGCATTGGACCAGGCTGCCCAGGGAAGTGGTTGAGGCACCATCCCTGGAGGTATTTAAAAGACAGGTAGACATAGTGCTTAGAGGTATGATTAAGTGATGGTTTTTGTCAGTGTTAGGTTGATGGTTGGGCTAGATGATCTGAAAGGTCCCTTCAAACCTAGGCAATACCATGATTCTATGATTCTACAATTCTTTTTCTGCATCTTAGGAAAAGGGTAGTCTCAGACATTGTGTAGCTCCAGTGGTGCTGTGTGACCCAAGTGGAAATATGCAAAGAGCACCTGAAGAACGTTCACTTTAAAAAAATACTAGCCTTCATTGTTGGAGAAATGCATAATAATACTATAAAATATAGTATTTTATACTCCATGCATAATAATACTATAAAATAGTATACTGATTAGAAGCTAACATAGGAAATAAAGCATCAAGTAGTAAGTCAGTTTTACCAAAGTGCATTACACTATGACTCTTCTGGTTAGTAAACTAAATATGCCTGAGACCATTCTTCAGTGCTGAGGCCAGCTGACACTGAACAGCCTGTATCCGTAATATTAAACTCTCTTATCCTTCGAAACAGGCTCACACACAAACTGCCAGTGGGGAATGATTGCTGGAAATGATCACTCTAGTTCGCAGACTGCACACGTGAATAACCTGAGGGGGCGCCACTTGGCACAGGCCAGAAGCCCACAAGCTATTGTTCTAACGGTTTGGCAATACAGGACATTCCTGGGCTCTATTTAATTTACCAGTGTAGACACAGCCTACAGACCCTCTATTTTCAGTCTCTCTGAATTATATATTCAGTATAAATAGTACAAAAAATTACAATAATAAAACACTGAATCAAATCAAAACTTCGCAAATTAGGGGAGATATATCTGATTATTTTGCATAAGTATGTCCAAAGGTTGCTATAATTCTTAGGGTGAATGCAAAGAGTAACATCATCTCAATATTAAAACCCACCACACTGGATTTTAGGAGTACTATTTCAAAGGAAGCTAAAAGAATTTGGTGTCAAGTTTCAATCAGAACCATTAAAATTCCCAGTAAAGATATCTTAAGGAAATGCTTCACATTTCAGGCATATCCCTCTATTAATGGTAGTTTACCTGTATTGTCTGCATATGAACATTTGTTTGCATTCCCAGACTATCACATAATTAAACCATAGTTGACAGACTATTAAGCCCAATATCCTGTCTTAAACTAAGACTGTTCCCAAACTTTCACAGACTTTAAAATGACACAGAAAACATCATCATAGGTAGATACTCTTAAGAAGGGTCTTATGATTGGCATATAGCCAGACATCTAAGATGCAACTGTGCAAATAATTCCTCTGCCATTATCAGGTAAAAAAAAAGAATTTTAAAAAAATGTAAAAAAGCCCAAACCTTTTATGGAGAATGGAATTTAAAAAATGTTTTCTGTTTAATTTTAACATAAAACCTACATTTGTAATAATTTCAAATAGAGTTACTGTTTCAAAGGCAAAAAAAGAAAATTTGCCAAATGTTTCAAGTGATCCATATTTATATTGGTAGAAAAAAAATATTTTGACCAATATTCCTTGCTCAGCAATTACTTTGCTAACTTTATTTAACAATGCTATTCTTTGAAGGTATCATATTGCTTTAATTTTCTTAAACCTGCTGCTCCACAGTAGTTTAAACTAATCTAAGACAGAGATGCTGCCAGTCCCCTGTTGTCTTTGTGCCAGTACTAGGGCCCATGCAGCCAGATGGTTCAAAATCAGTTAATTTGTCTTAATTTTCGTTCATCAGGGTGAGATCCTGGATCTAGTTTAGCATGTTTCCAAATATGCACTACAGCTAACATGAGTGGGCTGGAATACATAGCCAGACACGGGGAGAGAAGGAGAGAGAAGGAAGATAAGACCAAAGAGGAAATCAGAGTAACCTCCTTATGGCAGTAGCTTACTAAATTTCTTCATGGCACTTTCCTTAGTTTAGGTAAATTTCAGGACTGGTTCAAGTTTGTCATCGTGTTTTCTATGCTCCTAAATCCTTCCTCAGAGAAAACTGTTTAGCTTCTCTTCAGTAATTTGCTCCCCAAGAAGGAACAACCATAAACCAAGGTCCTACTTGTCGTGGCCTGGATCTGGGCTCTGAAGAGACATCCTGGGTTCCTTGCAAGTGGGAAAAGAGATTGCTCATCTCCCAGGACAATGGACATTGGACATGGTTGGTGACAGTAGTGGAGGAAATAGATCTGTGCAGGAGAATAAGGAAGACAAAGAAACCGTGTACCTTTTGGGAAAATAAATAGGCTCTTGATCAATACTCGGAATTGATGTAAAAAGATTTGGGGGATTTATAAGACCAACAAAACAGAAGGAGAAAGATAGGGAAGAAGAAGACCTCAAGAACTGCTAGGGCAAATTTAGTCGAGGTCCAAATTGATAGTAAGCACAGAACAGAAGCAGCTAAGTAGAACAGAGTCAGGTTAGGAGACAGCTGAACGCTGGGGTAAAGGCTGACAGTGACAAAGGGGCATCATTAAGTGGAAACATATTTTTCTGCATACACAGACTGGAAAGACTAGCCTAAAAGGAAAATAGTTTTTCCAAGATGAGGACAATGGAAAGGTGGTGAAGAAACTAACATGGGAAGGGTAGGCAGAAAGCTCCAGGTGTATCAAAAATCAGAGTTCAGCTGGTAGTGAATGCTATCAGCAAATATTTCATACTCTCTGGCAAAGCAGGTATCATGCACTCATGGATGCCATCCTCTTTCGTACAGGGTCCTATCAGTTAGAGCTAACAGTTTCTCCATGGTCTGGGCTGCTTGCCTCAAAAAGCCTTGTTAACATATACAATACTGTACTAAAAACATTGCTGATTTCATTTTATGTATGCAATTCAGTCTAATGAAATGTTTGCATACATCTTCCAGAAGACTACCGCTTTCATTTGTTCCCAAAAGGGACACTGCTTATTAAATGAGCGGCTGTTAAATAGTTTATTCTGTTATTCAATGTAATTCCTAATTCTTATTTACTACGCACTGTTTGATTCCATTTTGAAGGAAGACCTACTGAATTGTTAATTTCCCTGGGGTTTTTCACTGCCCCATCATTACAGCATTTGAAGACTTTGACCATTAATATACCTTTACAACATATTCTAAGCAAGGAAGCACTCTAATTTCATTTTGAAGACAGGATTTTGAGGGCTTCTAATAATTTTGGGTGCCCATTTTGATAGAGATTGTTATTTAAATGTCATACTTTCCAAGCACAGTTTGAATAAATTTGTATCATGCAACTTTGAGCACTCAGCCTTTGGCAATTAAGTCTTTAGAATCTCAAATTGGTCACCCCAAAATATATTGACACCCTCCAAAGCGTTTAGGCAGGTTTCCTAGCATCACAAATTCTGAGGTAGGCACTGGAGGGATATAAGTTTTCTCTCCCTTGTGACTTTCTGCTTTGTGGGCTATGAAATTGCCAGTTGTCTTCACGAGTCCTTCCTTGCACTCACAGGAACACAGGTTGAAGCCTGGGAAGTGATCCCTTGGCTAATAGGAGTCCTCTGTAGTTGCAACCACAAAATTCTGTTCATAAATCTATTCAATAAGTAATTTCTAACTGTTGCAGAAAGTAGCAAGTTCATCCTTTACTTTAAAAAAGCAAAATTCCTACAGAAAAAGTGCATGCGGACACAGAAATGAACACTATTGTATAGTATTGTATTGTATACACTGGCAATCTGAATTCTGCTGTTCCTTAACTGAAGTGTTTGATTTTACTGTAATACTCATATGCAGATTGTGTAGTTGCCGGACATTCAACTGTGTCCTTGTCAGATTTTTTTTTACCTTGCTGATCTTATTTATAAGGTGAGGAGTTCCTACTTTTACAGAAGGGCCGTTATAATAGCTTGCATGAAGGAGTAAGAACGCCCAGGATATTTATTTAAACTGTTTTGAACTCTTTTCCAGGTTCACTTAAGAGTTTACCATTGGTTCTAAGGCTCTTCAATGTCTTCAATGAACCTAGGGCAGGTAAGTTCCCCAAGAACTGATTCCCTTTGTATAATATGGAAACAATTTTGAATTTAACCTGAAGTTTCATAACATTTAGACTACACTTAATCCCCAGCTGCTGTTTTAAACTCTCCAAAACATTCAGATACTCAAGAGACCCAGAAGTCAATGTACAAGTGAAGTCAAGAAGAGTTCACAAACCACAGGGTGGGATTATTTTACCGTCAGGAGTCCGATAAATGATAGAATACCAAGAACTGCTGTTAAGAATCCATGGTATAGGAAAGAAATAAACACAACCACTAGTTTAAACACTAAGTTAAAATAAAAGGAGTAGATTTCAGCTAGACATATAAATCCTCATTCAGGTGCCTATTCCCACAATGACCAAAGCTGGAAGCATGTGCTTTCTGGAAACAGGAGAAAGGCTTTGGCCCTACTTGCAGGCCTGCACCTGCAGAATAGGTTTCGTGTCCTGGCAGGAGATGAGGGGTTGGGAGCTCTGTTAAATGAAACATCAAAGCTGGTTGAGCATGAACCATGAGAAGTAATCAAGAGGAAGCAGTGAGTATTAGTAGTGGGTACTTTCACCCTGTTATGGTGAAAAGGGGTCCCCATTTGCCAACTTGACCTGTTGTCTGAGGAGTTTTGCCTCTTACTGAGGGCTCAGCATCTTCGGGGATGCCATGGAAAAATTACTGAGGCTTATCCAAGCCCTCAGACAATAATACTCTGCTACTCTTGTGTCCACATGGGCTCCAACAATACCGCCAGAGGAAACCTGGAACATACCAAGATTGACTACATAGCCCTGGGCAGAGCATCAAGGGCAAGGAAGATCAGGTCGTCCTCTCCTTGATCCTGCTAGTGAGAATGAAGGGTTTAAGGAGAAATAGATGGATTCTGTAGGTCAACCTCTGACTGCACAGCTGGTATTGACAATGGGGCTTTAGTTTTTATGACCACAGGACCCCATCTGAGGATTGAAGACTGCTTGGAAAAGACAGGATCCACCTGATTAAGTGAAGCAGAAGTGTCTTTGCCAACATGCTGACCAACATGGTGAGGAGACCTTTAAACTAGGAGGAGCGAGATGATCATCCACAGTCAAGTGAGAAACTGATGGACTGAGTTGGATAACAAAGTATTCATGGTGATGTGGACAAGACAGACCTTCTAATTACCAAAATAGAGCCAAAGAGAACCCACTTCAAACAGATGCACATAAATAAGGAAACACCTATGGGACAGCACTATGCAAAAAGCTTTAACCTTTCCCAGGAAATTGGTATGACCAAGAGCCTCTCTGAAGTGCTTGTACAATGATGCACACAGTGTGGGGAAGAAAGAAAAAAGTATCACGGGTCTGTGCGCAATTGCAAGGTTACCATCTCATTGGGAAATATAGTGAAATATCTTACATGACTGGACTGCTCCAATGGATGGATACCAGCTCTTTAGGAAAGACAGGCTGGGAAAGCAAGGAGAAGGAGTTGCCCTTTATGTGGGAGCAGCAGGAATGCATGGAGCTTTGGCTGGGGACAAATGATGACCCAGCAGAGTGCTTGTTAATGGCACTGTAGACAGCAGACTACTATGTGGGTGATGTGCTGTGGGTCTTCCACACCCTGCCTAATCAGGGAGTAAGTAGTAGATAAGATATTCTTCAGGCAACAGGAAGAATTCTCATCTTCACAGGCCCTGGTCATAGAATCACAGAATCATAGAATGGTTTGAGTTAGAAGAGATCACCTAGTTCCAAAGCCCCCTGCCATGGGCAGGAATACTTTCCTCTAGAGCAGGGTTACTCAAAGCCTCATCCAGCCTGGGCCTTGAACACTTTCAGGGATGGGGCATCCGCAACTTCTGAGGGCAACCTGTTCCAGTGTCTCACCACCCCCATAGTGAAAAATTTCTTCCTGGTATCTAATCTAAATCTACCCTCTTTCAGTTTAAAACTGTTATCTCTCATCCTATCACTACAATCCCTGATAGAGTCCTTCCTCCTCTTTCTTGTAGTCCCCCTTTAGGTACTGAAAGGCTGCTACAAAGTCTCCCCTGAGCCTTGTCTTCTCTAGACTAAACAACCCCAACTCTCTCAGTCTGTCCTTATAGGGTAGGTGCACCAGCCTCCTGATCATCTTCATGGCCCTCCTCTGGCCTGCTCAAGCTAGTTTGTGTTTTTCTTATACTGGGCACCCCAAAGCTGAACGCAATACTCCAGGTGGGGTTTCACGAGAGCAGAATCACCTCCCTTGACCTGTTAGCCAGACCTCTTTTGATGCAGCCCAGGGTGCAATTGGCTTTCTGGCTGTGAGCACACATTGCTGGCTCATATTCATTTTTTTCATCTGCCAATATTCCCAATTCCTTCTCCATGGGGCTGCTCTCAATCCACTCATTGCCCAGCATGTATCCGTGTTTAGGATTGCCACTTCTCAAGCCTGTCAAGGTCCTTCTGGCTCGCATCCCTTCCCTGTAAAGTATCAACCACACCACTCATTTTGGTGTAATCTGCAAACTTGCTAAGGGTGCACTCAATCCCAATGTCCACATCCCCAACAAAGAAGTTAAATAATACTGATCTCAATACTGATCCCTGAGGACACCACTTGTCACTGGTCTCCACCTGGACACTGAGGCATTGGCAGGAAGGTCAGGGATGGGAAGGTCAGGGACACCCTTGGAAGAAAATATGATATTCCAGTCCTAAAATAAGTCTTTGATTTTGTCATTTTATTGCCCCCCCAAATTGAATTTACTGAATGAAAATTTTTGAGAATGAAGAAACATTGATTTCAAGGAAAACCTTCAACTCCAGTGGTTCAGTGAATGAGACTACAGAAATATTTTGTACTAGAGCTTATAAGCATTTTATGAGTTGTTTTACTGAAAAGTAGAAATACATTAATACTTTGAAAAGGTCTTGCAAGTTCAGGACAGCATTAATTCTAATATTACTTTGACTTCTAAGCTAAAGAATTCATACATTCACTTTGAAAATTTTTAATGCCATTAAATTATGCCACATTTGTTAACAAGATTTATTTTCATATCAGAGCATAGCGGGTCCCTGTCCACATCCTAGTGGGGAAAAATAGCCATCTTCCATTGTCCTTATTAGGGCTGAATCTGACTCTGTGGGGAAAAAAACGGAACAGTGAAGACCACAGTTACCTTCTGTGGTAAGTTACCTTCAATCAAAAAAATTGCAAGAACTGTTTGTGTCTTGTGAACTTTCATTTCTGGCCTTAGTACCACCTTGTTAGACATTTGCATTCTTTGCATTATATGATTTCTATATAGAGCAAAACATTCATGAAGTTAGGGATCTGCAACAGTCTTATTGCTTGTCTCATCAGCTCAGTCCTTCCAATGTTGAATAATGCCAGTTCTAGAAATTATTAATTCCCCATTCCTTCCTTCTCCCTCTTCCCCTCACCCCATCCTGTTTGACTCTGTTTCATTTATTTCAAATTTGAAATACAAAATGGCTTTTTAAAACAAATCTCTTTTCAAATGTCATCTTTAATTGATTGGCAGGTTTACATGCTGTAGGAAACCCTGAATTATTAAACAGTCAGTTCAGCAGCTTTAAATGAAGAGTGATCAAATTACAAGACTGCCTCCATACACTGGCTATTTCCTAAAAGTGAAATCAAACTCTCATTAAGATATTCTTCACACATTTCCTTTTCCAAAGCAAAATACCTTAGTTTTACCTATTAAATTGTTTGCCTTTTGGAGTCAGAATTTAATCCTCTCTAGTTAGAACAAGAAAATTCATAACATATTCAGCGATACCAGATGTGGTCCAAATTTAAGAGTGAAAGTAACTTTAATATTTTCCCCCAAAATGTGCAGGTTTATTTGGTAGTCACTCAAGCATAAAATCCAAGAGTATCACTGGGAGACGAGACAAAATGAATATTTTTTGTTATTGTTTAAGGAAGTTGCGGTGAGGAGGGACTGGCATTTAAGAATTTTTAGAATAAAATTAATATTAGGAATCTTATACCGAGATTTCATAAACCTAGAAAGATAACCATACAAAACAAATGTATATGTTCTATATGGAGTCAGTCAACTGAAACTTCTTAGCCTTTCTCTTCTGAGAGAGATAAGGAAGAAATGAACAACAAAAAGGAGAGAGGCAATGTATTGTCAGATGCAGAAATAATTTCCCTCCCCACAACTTGATAGTAATTGCACAACAGGAGGAAGATGAAGCTCAATTCATACAGGTTCCCTTTGTGATTGGACAGGTCTTGAAGGTATACCTACTTATGCATGTGTAACTACACAAACTGGGAAAGCTATGCAAAGGCCATTGTAAAAGTTATTCAAAGACCTTACTTCACAGGTGAAAACTGAAGTAATGCATTAGGTTGCGTAATAAAAGCTTATCTGCATACCCACAAACTAGCACAGAGACAATGGTAGTAGGGGAGTCCAAATGACACACAAAGTTGATCATAGAAGAGCCATCAGCCCATCAGAGGCCCATCACCGCAAGCCCATAGGAGCACAAAGGTACACTAAATCGGATGAGAACCCAAACCAAGGATGACTGAGGAACAAACACCCTGTCTGGGCTTCTCCTAGAGCTGTGTCTGCAGAGCCTAGGGGTGTCAGCTGTGGGATGAGAAGAGTCTCCCCCCGGTCTAGGTGGGTGTGTATGTGTGTGTCTGCTCACACACAACAGTCTGTACCAGCAAGTGGAGTGGGGTTTTGTATGCCCGGGTGCCAGCACAGTTTGGGAGACTGGGATCCAGGAACCAGCAACTGGACTGAGTAAGCCCAGCTGCTGGAGGGATCCACCTTGTACATACATACATATATAGATACATATATAGATATATATATATGTATGTTTTCACCAGTGGACTTTCATCCTGTACAGCCAGAGAGTGGAGCAGAATCAGACCGTTGGTTCTATCTGTGTTCGTGTGAGTGGTCTGAGTGTCTGTCTGTGATCTGTGTGGTTGGCCATGGATACATGTGGTGTAATACATGTGCTCTGACTGTGCACGCGTACTGGGAATATATCTTCATCCTTGTTACTGGTTGGACCTGGGGACATGGAGCTGCAGCAACCTCTCATGCTGTTGAATCCAGAATGACATATTTTCGTTCAAGAACACGGGTCAAGTAATTGTTCTAAGTTTGACACAAACAGGATCTTGAAATCTACTGATAAAAAGCCCATCATAAGAGGGAAGCGATACTAGCTATTATATTTTTTTAAAAAGTAAATAAACGATTACACTCTTTGAAAAACATAAAATCAAGCCTTTTTTAAACAACTAGCCAAAACTTTCATGCTAAAGCAGAATCTATACAAAGCAACTGCAACTCAAATTAAAAAATACCTTGTCACTAGTAGGGCTTTTTTTCTACTTATGTATTGATCCTTTGCAGATGAATTATGCAGATATTCTATATTTAATATTGGCACTCACCAAGGAAAATGATGATGTTAAACATATTTTAAAAAAACATATGCTGAAGTATCCCTGGGAAAATACACTGCTTCAATTAAACTCTTAATACTCTAATCTTCAACACACCATATTTTCATGACAGCATCATTTGAAGACCTATGTTTAAACATAAAACAGATTACAGGATTTTTCTTTTTCCTCATTTGCACTGCCCAGGGCAGTGAGCAAACCCATGTAGCCTACAGCCTAGCCATATAATATAAGCCTACTAAATCATGTGAGACTTCCTTGCCCGTTTTCACCTAATCTAGATGGCATTAACAATTTGTACCTATATGGGCAACCAGATTCATCTACATACTCTTAAGCCTCTAAGCATCTTTATTCCAAAGCTGATAGTACTGAGAAAGGTTGAACTATTAAAAGGTTCTGCCAGTTTCTCTAAATCCTTTCAGAATTTTCTGCCTCACTTTTTGGTAAATCTTATTTTCCATCCCTGAGAATGCATTTAATTCAGCTGCATGTTCCCCACCCCTGTTATGGCTATTCAGCAAGGTTATTCAACTGCAAAGAGAAATTAAGTTGTACTACTCCTGTGCCTATATACTGTATGTAAGATCAGGAACTCCAAAAATTATAAGCTTTCACAACGTAAGAAATGTTACTTGCTGGGGAAAAGCTTAATACAGAGATGTACAGAGCAACCACTGCTGCCATTTAGATCTCAATGTAAACATCAATTTATATCGCCATGAAAGTCAAGGGAGTTGGATAACCTGCTTTGTTTTCACACTTTCCTGTCTTATGTTTTTAGGCTGGGAGTTTAAAAGATGTTAAGAGAGTGATTTTCCCATGGGCAAAAGAAGTCAGAGAGTAGAGCAAATAATTTGGCTAAATCCTGCATAAGAGTTTCTTCCTATGGAAACAGTCTACCTCACCAGACAACAAAGATCAAATACAAAGACATTCAATCTGTTATGGTTCACCTCTCTTGTATCCCACTGTGAAGGGTGACCTTCACTATTATCACAGAATGATAGAATGGCTTAGATTGGAAAGGACCTTTAAACCAACCTCCCTGCTGCATAGAGGTACAACTTCCAGTAGATCAGGTTGCTCAAAGCCCCATCCAACCTGGCCTTGAACACTTCCAAAGATGGGGCATCCGCAATTTCTCCGGGCAATCTCTTCCAGTGTCTCACCACCCACAGAGTAAAAGAATTCTTCCTTATATTCAATCTAAATCTACCCTCTTTCAGTTTAAAACTATTACCCCTTGTCACATCTTTACAGGCCCTATTAAAATATCTGTCCCTGTCATTCTTGTAAGCCTCCTGCAAGTACTGAAATGCCCCAATAAGGTCTCCCTGGAGCCTTCTCTTCTCCAGGCTGAAGAACACCACCTCTCTCAACCTTTCTTGATAGGAGAGGGGTTCCAGCCCCCTGATCATTTTCATGGCTCTCCTCTGGACCTACTCTAACAGGTCCATGTCCTTCTTACATTGGAGGCCCCAGAGCTGGATGCAGTACTCCAGGTGGGTGTCTCATGAGAGTGGAGTAGAGGGGCAGAATCACCTCCCTTGACCTGCTGGCCACGCTTCTTTTGATGCAGACCAAGATACAATTGGCTTTCTGAGCTGCAAGTGCACATTGCTAGCTGATGTCTAATTTCTTCATCTACCAATATCCCCAAGTCCTTCTCTGCAGGGCTACTCTCAATCAATTCTTCACTCAGTCTGTATAGATATCAGGGACTGCCCAACACAGGTTCAGGACCTCGCACTTGGACTTGTTGAACCTCATGAGGTTCACATGGGCCCGCTTCTCAAGCCTGTCAAGGTCCCTCCGGTCCCTTCTATCTAGCATATCAACTGTACCACTCAGCTTGATGTCATCTTCAAATTTACTGAGGGTGCACCCAACCCCACTGTCTATGTCATTGATGAAGATATTAAATAGTACCAGTCCCAGTACAGTCCCCTGAGGGACTCATCACTCATCTCTATTTGGACATTAAGCCATTGACTGCAACTCTTTGGATGTGGCCATCCAGCCAATTCCTTATCCGTTGAATATTCCATCAAACCCATATCTCTCCAATTTAGCAAGAAGGATGTTGTGTGAGACAGTGTCAGCTTTACAGAAGACAAGATAGATGACATCAGTTGCTCTTCCATTCTCCACCAGTGCAGTCACTCCATCATATTGAGTTATCACAATTATTTAGGAAGCCAGAACATAACAGTGTAGTTGGAAATCCTAGAATTGCTACTGACACCTGACTTGCCCCCCTACAAATCTACTGTTTTTTACTCCATAACAGGGAAAAAATTATCCATGCTAGTACAACCTGAAGCAAATTGTCAGGAATTCACATACTAAATCTATGTTAACCCATGCCAGAAAATAAAGAATGTCACGAGGACATAAAATTAACATTATATCAGGGATTAAAATTAAACATTTATAAAAAAGAAAAAGGTAGGAACATTTCCAAGACAAAATCCCAAATAGTCCTACTAGAATACAGCTAAAGCAGAATGATTAGTTTCACTGTTTTGAAAAATTAAGAATCCCTACAAACTTAGGTTTCCCTCTTAGTTCAGTAGCATACCAATAGAAATTTATCAGACCAAACCCTTTTCACATGAATATTTATCTTGTGTCTTTTATTTCCAAAAAGTGTTAGGCAAGTCGTATTTGAATACTATCATGGCATCAGAAATGCATTGTTTGGAAAATTTTATGTAGCCCAGCCTTCCACTCAAAACAGGATGTTAACCAACATCATAAGCTAGCTGTAGCTTTGCCAGATCCTTCAAAACTTTCAAGGAAGGTGACTCAACGACTCCCTGGGAAAGCTGTTCCTGTGTTCACTGTTCTCCTAGCATTTTTTTAAATGTCTGGTCCAAATAGTTTCAAGTCATAGGTTTTGGCTGTTTTTCCCTATTATACTGTCTGGCATTACCACAACGAGTCTGGCACCATCATCTTTGTAATACCCCTTTCATGTAGTTATTGGCTGCTACGAGGTGGCCTCTTAGCCTCCTCTTTGTCAGACATTGATATTCACTGTTTTTCATATGTAAACATATAAATCTGATGTCGGCAAACCTCTTGCTCCAGCTGTAGAATTATCAGGTGTCTGCAGCTTTATGTTGAAGAAAAAGAAACCTTTGCTGCCTCTTTCTGCAATCTATTTCATAAATTAAAATAATAAATATGTGCATGATGGGAAGAGTGGTTCCATTTTTCTTTAAGGACAGAAAAGTATTTCTGTCAAAAGCCCCTGTATTTCCGCTGTCTAGTTTTACCTTGCATTGACCCCATACAGCAAATTTAAATAACAGCTTCTCCCCAGAGAAAATATTAATCCTTTTAAGCCTGAGGTCTAAACAGACTGTCAAATATTTCAAAATGTTATTGTCATTTGAACTTCAAAAGCAATATATTCATTCTTTATAGTATAAAATATTTTAAGTTGGCTACAATAGATTCACTTCAGAATTTTTATTCTTCTATATATATGTTTATATATTTGAAGTTCAGGGTTTTCTGACCTCAGTATCAAATGTCAAAGCCACTATTTTCTTTTCTCCAAGTATATGTCCCCAGTGTATCTGAACACACAGATTTTGTTCTGGTTTTATTCATTAGGATAGCTTTGTTGCCACTACGAGTTTCTTTCCCAAGTTCCTAAGTTGCAAGCTACATATATGTGGCTATCCAACTCCAGTGTATGAAAAATACAGGACAATTCTTGAACCTAATTCCTCAGTTATTTGACTTATCAACAGTGAAATCCACTTAGTTTAATGCTTTCATCTCAGATGACTCCATTGTACCCCCCACTGTTTGGGTTTTTTTCCAGAATGTCAAACACACTTTGGTTTTATTTTGTCCTCTGATTGAAGTTAATGAGATGCCTGCTTGTGTGTTCAAATAAAAATAAATCAAAATTCACATTTTTTTTATTTAATCTTAAATCATCCCTTCCATCCTGGTATCAATTTACAATTAACATGTTGAACTTCAAAGGGTCTCAAATCAGACTGTGTAAATGGATAATAAAAAATTATTATATTTTCCTACAGGCCTTTCTACCAAAAACTCATTCTCAGTGAATTTAATAACCTACTTTAGCTACTCAGCTGAATATACAAGATTTACTACATACATACCAATTTTTTAGCCTAGTGTAGAATAGGGTGATACCATCTAACTCAAACCATGATTCAAATGAAAGTAAATTTTTTGTACTCTCTTCCATAGCCAGACATGTAATGATTTAAGTAAAGACAGAATTTGGGAAATAGTCATGCATCTTTTCATGTGTCATCTCTGTAAAGTCAGAAATTAGTCATCTTTGTAGAATTAGACCCTAAAGCTACAGCAATCATAAAAAGCTTGTAAATTGGATTTTTAATGCAATATAATTGGGCAGATTGATTACATTACTGGTAGCGTTATTTATACAGACAAAAATGAAATTCAGTATTGGGATACAACAAAGCAACAGGTCTAACCACTACTGTTATGAAAAATTTAGGAGAAACCTAGCACTGAGTAATTATGAGAACTTGTAAAAAGTGGATAGCTTTTTCTTTCTTTCTTCCCTCCCTCCCCCCACAAAGCAAACTTTCCTCAAAATACAATAAAGAAAGAATGTCTATATACTGACGTATGAAAAATACCTTTCCTTGAACATCTCATTTCCTCTGTAGGCCAGGCTTTGGATGAGGAGAGCAGATTGAATCCAGGAGTACATCTCAGGAGAGAAACATGCCAAAAAATGGTCTCCAAGCCTGAGGTACCTGCACAAAACAGTTTACTCACCACAACAAAATATTAAAAACTTTTCAGGTATTAGACTGCTATATCCTTAGATAATATCCTTAAGGCCTCTTCTCACTACTTCTGTAAAATAAGAAGTAGTTCGACCAGGTTTTTTTGCTATTCAAAGTTGCACCCCAAAATAATTATGCAACAGATGGAGTTACATTTGTCTTCAAGTGCTTTCTGTAACAGGAAAAGACACTTAGTTCAGCACTAGAAGAGGTGTTAGAGGACATCAAGTATTGAGAATGAAGTATTTACCAAAAGAACTGCAACCTCTCGCGGATTTTTTTATTGAAGTATTGTAAATGCAATTCCATGTCCAATTTTTTCATTTTTCAAAATCAATTAAACAAGCAAAAATTTATGTGAACTAGTAACAGGACAAATCCTATGAGAAATTCTCATATATATTTGAAAATGGAGGACAACAGTACTTCTGTAAGAAGGATTTTTGAAAAGCTAAAAATTTTTCAAGGCTAGTAAATAAATAAACCCCAAAAACGCAAAAAATTGAAGGTGTTGCAGGAAGGGTTAATTGCAAGATTTTAATGAATTTTTGGTTTTCATTTGTCAAAAATATTTCATGTCAAAAGATGGTATAAGATCTTTCATTAGCATTTGTTCATAGCAAAATAATCAAAAGAATCTCTGGAATAAAATAAACCTATTATTTTGACACTCAGATTTCCTTAAATTTCCTCTGTAAGTTTCCTTCAATTACTGGTCATGTATTCACTTGAAGTCCATTTAGATAAACGCAAGTGGCAGCTGATTCTGCCTTCAGATTGATACATCCAGAGGTACTTCTCACCTTATTTTCAATGATTTTGTAACATTTTTTGTAATTCTGTATAGAGTGCTGTAAAGGAATTTAGCTTTAAATTTGGACTCGAGGATATATCCTGGTTTGAATTACAGAACTATAAAAGCTTCAGTTACAGCATGGGTAAAAACACCTGAAAAAACAGAATAACATAATGCACAGTTGTAAGTGAATAGCATTTCCTGATTTTTATCTTGTTAACTCAGAAAAGTTTTCATTAAGAATTTTACAATGACAAATTATTTTCATGGATATAATAGTGCCATATAAAAGTTCTAGATCCTTAAATTTTAGATAGATTATAAATAACCTTCTTGTACTTACAGATATTAACTATGTGGGCTGCCTACGTATTCCTCTGCTCACTACATATAAGATGAAGATAATATCCTTGTCTTTTCCATGAAAGCAAATAGAGGATATCAGTATACAGACAGCTTCTTCCCAAAACAACCTATTAAAAAACCTATTAAAACAACCTATTAAAAAACTTTTTTCTGTCAAAAAACCTATTAAAACAACCTATTAAAAAACTTTTTTCTGTCAAAAAACCTATTAAAAACCTTTTTTCTGTCAATCACCAGACTTCTTAACAGTGGGTTATGCTTTGGTGATACAGAAATCCAGAGCTATTTTTTGACCCAGCAGTGCAGAATACCATTTCAGAAGCTACCCCAGTTTCATATGAGACTGAGAATTTCAGCATTTCCCATCAGAAACAGCATCACTAAAGAAGCCTGATAATACTGTGTGTAATCCAAAGTACTTAAATACCAAAAGTGCTAATTCTTCTTCAGCAGGTCTTGACTTCACATAACTGCTTGATTATTTTTTTTAGTCTTGGGAAGAGGGAAATACTTTTTTTTTCCCCTCAAATTGTTATAGAAAAGGTTATCTCAAATTTTATTTCCCAATACCTCAAGTGAAAAACCTTTCTAAAAAAATATCTTGAAATGATAACAGAAATCTTAAACTGATCAGAGATACAATATATCTGTGCTCAGATCTGAGACTAAAATTCTTCTGTTTGTTAGGGAAATAACGTTTTACTCATTGTACACCAGTTTTCCTTCAAGGATATTCTAAACTACTTATGATAGTAATCTACTATTTTTCCTGATCCATCCTGACAAATGAAACCAAAATAATTTTTTTATATTGCTCAAAGTAAAGTGTTTTAAAACAATATTAAAGATACCACTTCTTTTTCCTCTGGATCTTTATTCACACACACACCTGCCATAATTAGCCCCAGCTACAAAACATTACATGAAGTAATTTATTTTCCTGAACATAATCTTTGGTTTATGAATTTGCATTGTCCTCAAAATTATACAGTGCACCTACAGTAACCACAGGTAAACTGACCAAGACACATATACAGGCAAGGAAAGGAAATTCAATTCAAATAACTCATCAGCATTTTTTCAGGGAATGAACAAAGTGATCTGGAGGTAGAAAAGTCTGCCCCCTAAAGATAAATCAGACAAAGCTCATAATTTTTCAAATTCGAAGCTACAAAAATACATATTGTGACGTGAGCATGAATATCATATATACTGGAGATATCACCACAGGAACAGGTATCTTTTTCACTGTCTGACACCCAGAAAGGTATGAGATACTGTTTGAGTCAGATTGTTGGTATCTGCACACACATTTAAGAAAGCTGTGGCAACAAGAAATGCTTTAAGATCACTGGAAGCTTGTGTCTGGACAGAGAGAGATACATTTAGAGAATGTCAGAGAGGGATAACTAATTCCCTGAAGAAGGATTTTTCTTCTGCTATTCCTTAAGTATAGAGATATATATATATATAGCTAGATATTAATGTTACATGAATAAGTGAAAATAGAAAACGTAAGCTGAGAACAAAAATACTTGAAAGACTTTTTACCATTTATCTTTCTACTAACACATAATGTGTTTTGTCATGAAGCACACTCATTACTCAGAGCAGCTATGCCTTTGCTAGTCCAGAAAAATGCATACCCTTCAGCATATGGTTATTCCCCAAAAGTCTTTGCTAAAGGAAAAAAAAATTCTTTCATTTTTTCCAGATGAGTTTGATAGTGACTTAATGATGTTAATTGACCTCCGGTGTTTCTTTTCATGTGCCAGCTCTGCACCTCGTTTGACCTCAGGCTTGAAGAAACTAATTAAATAAGAGCACAGAGGCAACTTTAAAACTCAAAAGAGTCAAGACAGATAACAAAAGATGACTTTCTCTACTTTTTTCTCCTATTTCTTGAAGAAAGGAGTTCTATATTCTTAGTAAAATCCACAGACTGTCCTAGTTAATAACATCATCTGGGATCAATTACTGCCAGGCATAATGGTTTTTTACTTCAGATTTGAGAATGAGATAGCTGTATATCTCTGTAGAAAATGAACACTGGTATTCACATTAAAATTATAGGCATGCGTCATTTTCAAATATATTTATTTGGAGGGCCTTCTGCCCACTATGTTTCTCCTGAAGGGTACAATTAGGGAGGCAAATCAGCTGGTATAAAGAGTAGCACCCTATAAAAAAGGCTTTTTTTTTTTCCTACATAAATAGTAGTCAGCTGATTTCAAAGAATTATGCCTGCATTTAGTTGATCTCTATGAAACCTGCATTTCTGCCTAAAGAAGGACGGATTTGCAAAAGCCAGTCTAAACCTGAGCTGCTGGAGGAGATGGGTCAGCAGACAAGTCAAAGATCTGATACGCTCGAAACAAACAGAAATCCACGAAACCAGTCATGTTTAACTCAAGTATGATTTTGGCTGTCACATAAGCATTGGTGCCCAAAAATATAGGAAAGGTAAGATTTTTAGTAGCAGGAGACTTGAGGCAATTTAAATCAATCAAGTCAATTACTAAGAGAAAAATGAGATGATTTTCATTACCTGTATGGCGTGGGGTTTACAAATAGGCATTCTGTAGCATTAACCTACTATACTGTGTATGGCACTTTCACAAGACTGTGGCACTTCACAGAAGTATTTTGTTCACAAGCTGCAAACAGTTCTTCAGCAGAAGGACAGGCAGAAGAAACCACAAGGTCAACGTGTTACCCAACAACATTTACACAGCTGCATCCACTTCCATAGCAAGTCTCATCCACTCTTGAGCTTTTACTTATATTTTTCTATACACTATTATTCCTGGATCAAGTAATGTCATCACAAGGCACTACATCATACAAGGCTGCCTGGTAAGACATGAAAAGTACCGAGTGCTATAGTCAATACATACCAACTCATATAATCATAGAATGGTTTAGGTTGGAAGCCACCTTAAAGATCATCTAGTTCCAAATCCTACAAGATCATGTGTGTTCAACCTTATACCATTTAGCTGGAAAATGCAAAAAAACCCCAACAACCTAGCACAGAAACACAGAAAGGTTGTATAAAGCCATCTTCATTTTGTCATCTTCTGCTTGCAGCTGCAAGAACCACAATTAATTTGCACATCTCTGTGCACTTTTCACTTTTCACATTTTCACTTTGCACAGTTCAGAATATACCTCGAAGTGTCACTCACTATGATCCTACCTATCCTAGGACAGATATCACCCTACTGGCTATAAATATTTCTGCATGTTGTATAATTGACTATCCATACAGGTAAGTATCTGAGCCACTGGAAAGGCCTAGGAACAGGTCCTAAATAATTTGTTTACAATTGAACAGCACAGGTTGCCTTCACAATATTGTCTCACATGTAATAAAGGTATGCGGAGAAATGTTATCTGTTGGAATACACCCAGTTCCGTAGACTGAATGAATTTAAAATAGGCTGTCCTACTCTGAAACTACTTACTACAAATGCAGCAGTTTTGGAGTGTCAGGATAGAAGTGTTGTCAATCCCAAACAGGCTTTTATTACACAAGCAATCCATTATGTAACACACATTGTCTGTATGTAGTCCTCTGCTTGGAAGTCTGCAATATCTTCCTTAGAGCCAGCAGGTGGAGAAATGCTTCCATTTAAAAAAATACAAGTGAAAAAAGGCAAGTTCAGCAGCTATGGAGGGAAAGCAGCTGCACTTTCCAAATCTATTCCTTCCTTATAATCACAAAATCTATACAAGTCTTAGTTTCCTAGGTAACCCTGCGAAACCGAGACTACTAGTAGAGACTGGAGGAAGTAAAAAACAGACATAATTTCAAGTTCACCTTCCATAAAATAAGTTAAGAAATGTCAGCTTTGATAAGATTCAGAATTATTTATTTTTCCATATAATGGCTTGAATATGACACTGCCATTTCCACACAATGGCTTGGAATGACTTTGTAAGATACTAGAGTATTGCACAATTTTTTTCAAGAATGCATACGCTGGCCTCTCCTGGTTGTTATAGTTGGCACATAGTATTTTTATTGATCTTTGTACTGAATATAGGCATGGACATTGATACTAGGAAATATCAGCATCACACAGTCACTGTCGTGCACTTTACTGAGGAAGCCTCTTCAGACAAGAGCCAGCTGCTGACACATACTAATGTTACTGGAACCCATAAAATCAAACTGACTAAAGATGCTGAGGTAGCCAGTGGAACCTCCCTTCCCACATTTCTTTATCTATTGTTCTAGGAAAAAAAGCTACACTGTACTGGAATAGAATGTATTTAAAATGTACACGGAATTCATGTAAAAGCATACCAGTCACAGCTCCCTCCTCAAAATTCATTTTCTTGCCCTCTATATTTGCACCATCCGCTCAGTATCCACCTCTATTGAAAACATGGGGGACAGATTCCGAAAATTCTCTGGATGAAGAGAGGCTATAAACCAAGGAAAGAACAGAACTGTATGCTGTGTTCATTTGCAAATTCATATGCATCCACTCTACCTTTTTTTGTTATTTAAAGAGCATATATGGGATTGAAATATAGAAATAAAATATCCGTATCCTTCAGAGAATTATACCGGTGTATTTCAACACAGCACTGTGTGCAAAACTGGACTTGGCCAACAAAGTAGACTGACAGATTGACAAAGCTGGTAATTATATTTTAGATCTTAAAGGGTTCCAGCACTAACTACAATTAGAATTTAAGCAGTCATTCCATCTAATTTCTATTGTTTCCTTTTAACCTTGACCCATATTTGGGAAAAAAAAAAATCAATTAAAAAAAATAATTCAGTATAAATATTCCTGAAGTACATCACAAAAGCAGGCAAAAGAACCTTTAAATTAAAGCAATGAAATTTTTAAAGTAGTAAGGCATAATAGTGAAAATGATTATTTAAAGAACATCTTTTAACTAGAGAACATAGATTTTTTTCAAAACTCCTTAGTGATAGGCAGCAGTATACAGCTATAGCTGTGCCATCTGCTATGCAGGCTTTCAGCTGGAGACCTACAGTAAAATTTAGAGGAGAAAGCTGATTTTGTACAACTTGGTCTTTTTGTACTGGTAAGTTTAACTGAATCCACAAATTAAGCATCTGACTTAACCGCTCAGTGATATAATTTCTGAAGACACAGTTCCTACAAGACGTGTAGTTTTAGCAAAGTGTTTACGCACCATTAAGAGATGTTGCACAATCAGCAATCATTCATAGTATGTGTTTCAGTACCCCAGGTACTGAAAAAACAACTGTGAAATACACAAAAATACCTAAAAATGTATTCAATGCAATCACCTTTGGAAAAGTAAGCAACCATATTTCTAGAGAGTGCAGGAGAGCATTTCAACTGGTGCTGCCTTTCAGCCTCAGATAAACTGATTTGCATTTCATACTTGATTTAAAATCAGAATTGTCATTAATATTAAGATATTTTTGCATTTTATTTGTGGGGAGTAAAAGGCAACTAACATGCAGCCTTTCTCTACAAAGCTGCAGAACAGCTAAGACTAAACGGAGGTCAAACTGCGTGAGACACCTTAGCTTGCATGTTTTTTCACCATTTTGAGGGTTTTCTGATGAGAAAGCAATTGACACCTGTAACACTTCCCCTGTGTGCTTTGCAGCAGTGCCTGCAGCAAATGGTGCTGAATGGAGGCTGTATCTGGTACATCTGCAATGCCTCGACAACCTAGGGCACCAACCATTTCACAATTTAGTAGTCCAGATGAAATGTTGAAGCATTTTGTATGGGCAGGTGCCAACAGGAATAGGCATAATTAACCTGTCCCTTGGACAAACTTGCCAAGCTGGCTGTAATCTAGAAGCCCAAGTTAGCCTGGAGCTACACCTGAATTCATGTGTCCTGTTATGGCTGTGGGCTATTCAGGTTACATCAGCTGTCAGTCAGGTCTACAGGTTTCCTCAGATGTGCCCTCATGTAGATGTGCCTCAGAATGATGAATTAGAGGCATTTATCACATAATTGATAGCTACTTTCTAGGTAAAATTTTCTCAGCAATATTGAGGTTTAATTGGTTTAGATATTTTAGATTTTTTTTTCTAAATATAGAGAAAATAAACCTCAGCTGCTCCCTAGTTACCATAGCAACTGTAAGGTATTATGGCACTTATCTGAGACCAAACGCATACATATAGCATTTTCTGTGTATAAAACTAATGTCTGAATCAACTTTTATATATGCTAAAAACATTTGGTTTTTTTCCATTTTGCCTGTTTTAAAGGGGACCATTCAGTGGAAATAAAGGACCAGAGGTTTGTTAGGATACTGTTTGAATCACAGAAGCATAGAATCATTTAGGTTGGTAAAGACCCTTAAGATCATTGAGTCCAACCATTAACCTAGCACTGCCAAGTCCACCCCTAAACCCTATGCCTAAGCACCATATCTACACATCTTTTAAATACTTCCAGGGATGGTGACTCAACCACTACCCTGGGCAGCCTGTTCCAGTGCTTGATAAACCTTTCTTTCAGTGAAGAAATTTTTCATAATATATAATCTAAAGCTCCCCAGGCACCAAATAAGTCTGTTTGCTCTTGTTAGTTAGGATAAGTGACCAACCCTCCCCTCACTACAACCTCCTTTCAGGTAGTTGTAGAGACCGATAAGGTCTCCCCTCAGCCTCCTTTTCTCCAGCCTATACAACCCCAGTTCCCTCAGCTGCTTCACATAAAACTTGTTCTCCAGACCCTTCACCAGCTTTTCTGCCCTTCTCTGGACGCACTCCAGTATCTCAATGTCTTTCTTGTAGTGAGGGGCCCAAAATTGAACACAGTATTCAAGGTGCGGCTTCACCTGTGCCAAGTACAGGAGGACGATCACTTCCCTAGTCCTGGAATGGTAAGTGTAGGTGAAGCATTTTGGGTTTTGTGACCCAAAAATGTGGAGTTTTGTGTAATGGAAGCAAGACTTATAATTGCTCAACTCTTGAGTTAGTAACTGGAAAGGAATAAATCACATATAGGGTCCAAAAAAAAGTAGTTAGTCCTACATGAAGAAACAAACAGGACATAAATTACCAGTGAAGTTAGCAGGTATACCAAGCCACCCACAACAATTTGTTCTGTAGACCTAATTCTCAGTAAATT
Source organism: Stercorarius parasiticus (assembly GCA_013396915.1). Classification (NCBI taxonomy): domain Eukaryota; kingdom Metazoa; phylum Chordata; class Aves; order Charadriiformes; family Stercorariidae; genus Stercorarius; species Stercorarius parasiticus. The sequence goes on along the minus strand of VWZL01000443.1, from coordinate 420,611 downwards.
GGTTTTTCAGACACAGCTTACCTATGCAATTTTTTCCCCTGCACTCAGTTCATAGTAACATTTCACTTCAAATGATAGTGTGGGAAAGAGAGCAGGCGCACATTTAATTTATATAAAAAGTAATTTGAAGTTATGTTTAAGCCAAATTATAGAACTCATGGTTAAGACTATTTTTGAAATTCATACTGGCTCATGGTATGCAAAGTAGTTTAGTTTTCATTTAGCTTTGCTTTTCTTGCTTCTAATAGTTACTAAAACAATTGTGAGGGAAAAAGCTTTTTTTGAGCTGTCTTTCCTATTTTCTTTCGTAAAACTTCTGTTGTGATTAACCCAGTTCTATCTCATTGCAACCTAGTTGCAATCTAAATTGCAACAGTGCAATTTAATGCAACTTAATACGGAATTATACATCAGTTTTATATCATCGTATTATTCCTCTCCTGGGCATTCATTTCAAAAGAACAGCAAATCACAAGATTTGTCATCAACAAAATAAAGCAAAAAGCTTAGAAGTTTATTTCAGTCCCTTAAGTTTCTGTTGCATTAATGAACATCATTGCCCTCAAACACACAGTGCGTCTTCAGAAGAAAGGTACCACATACAGCTCAAAATGCCTGCTGGGAAGAATCCCACACTCTCAGAGGTAAGGGTTCCCATACTAGCAGCAACAGCAGCAATTCCTTCTAGCTCCAGGCTAGGCACTATGCAGGAGGATTTCTGTTTCTCAGGAAATACACACTGACTGCTTTGAAGTAACCTCTGTGCTAATGGTTCACACGCTGTAATTTGGGAACCACTTCTCAGAGGTTGTTAAGTACTTGCTACAGGATACAGCAACATTATTGTGGAGAACGGTGCAGGTTCGCTTTGCCCGTATTTAAATGTGAATCAACTCTGAACTGAACTGAAAGCTGTGTAGGCAGAATATATTAACTTGGGCTCTCTGCTACGCTAACACAGTTACTCTACTAAGTAGCTTATAGTACAGGCAGAGTGAGCCCACATCTGCATGCATCAGACATGCTGATTGCAGGAAGGAATAAGCACCTAAGAGGAATCAGGAATCCAACAGTCTTTCTTAATCTGGGCTTTACCCTCTAAATATAAGACTTGTATAATTTTAGCGTAAGAAAATCTGTCATGTGCTTATATTGAAAGTTTATGTGTAAATCCAGAGCAATACTTAACTACTCTGATTCCCACAAAAAGCCACTTCTGCTTTATTTCTCTACTTCCATGACAATTTTTTATCAGAAAATTAGGGAGCTTCAAATAACTACAGTGGGATAAATATGCTTCTCATTTTTATGACTCCTACATGTCTGAGGAATTGTAAAAGTACAACACTTGCCTCTGTGCCCCATACCATGAGATTCAGGGAGTTCCAACAGAAATGGTATTTACCATTTACCAAAAAACTTAGGAAAGTTTCAACTAAAAATAAGAGCTCGGTATCTGAGGACTTGGTTGTTTTTACTCTTAAACTTAAAAAAAATGGAAAAGCTGAGAACAGAATATCTTTCTTTACTGAAGTAATATCATTCTGATATTTTTTGGTGGCTGCCGATGACGGGGTTACAGCGTTGGTGGAAAAGGGAAGAGAAACTGACATCATCTACCTGGACTTGTGCAAAGCATTTGACGCTGTCCTGCACAACATACTTGTCTCTAAAATAGAGAAGCATGGATTTGACAGGTGGACCACTCGGTGGATAACAAATTGGCTGGATGGTCACACTCACAGAGTTGCAGTCAACAGACCAGTGTCCAGGTGGAGATCAGTGACAAGTGGTGTTCTTCAGGGGGGAGAGGTGCTGTTTAACATCTTTGTCAGCAACATGGACTGTGAGATTGAATGCACCCTCAGCAAGCTGATGACACCAAGCTGTATGGAGCTGCATGGAATGGTTGACATGCTGGAGGGAAGGGGTGCCAGGAAGTCCAGACAGGCTTGAGAGGCGGGCCTGTGTGAACCTCATGATGTTCAACAAGGCCAAATTCAAGGTCCTACACATGGGTTGATGCAATCCCAAACACAAATACAGGCTGGGTGGCCAATGGATTGAGAACAGCCCTGTGGAGAAGGACTTGGAGCTGTTGGTTGATGAAAAGCTCAACATGAGTTGGTTTAGAGAAATAAACCAAGTGACTATATGGAAGAATGTACAACAGGACTAGATTTCCACTAGTTATGTTATCATTTCCTACCAACCAAATAGCTGACTGAATCTGTTCCTTCCTTTTTTTTTTCTGTTATTTGTCAGTGAATTGCAATGGTCAACATTTTACCTGTTATAAGAGAGCATAGATCTGGAGAGAATGAAAAAAAAAAAAAGCCTGAATCAAAACCTGTTTTTATTTCCTGAAGAGACGCTCATCCATTCCAAGATACATGGACTTGTGGATTTTACATGTCTCTTTAGTCAAGTCCTTTCACTAAGTGTCTAGAACCAGCAGAAGAAACACTTCCCCTGTAGCAAGATCCCTCTGGAGGAGGAGACGAGTTGTTTCAGGCTGCAATTTGAGTATTCTGATGTGGGATGATTAAGTTGTTCAATTGGAACAACTTGCCACTAGCAGCATACCTAACACTATTAACCTCAATACAGGTATGTTTGTAATGAAAATGAGAAAAACTGCCCAGTTAAAAAATATAGCAGTAAAAGATGAGCTTTCTCCACTGCCAAAAAGAGATCACTACGCGTACTTGCTAGTACCTCACACCAGATATAATACTGAAGAGGACAACTGGTAAAGATTTCTTGGCTTTCCGGAGATTTCTTTAAAAAAAAGGCATACAGACTTTTCCTCTGAAAACTCCTGACATGTTGCCATTAAAAGGAGACTTTAAATATCATGGCCTTTCGTTGTCACTGCACTAGCTAAAAGTGCCTGAATTTCATTCTCACATGATAGAGGACCCTTTGCCTTATGCAGTTATAATAGCAGAAATAGATCAGAGAGCGAGTGCTCCGACTGTAGCGACTTTAATGGTGCCCTAGACAACTTACAGTCCAAATCTATAAGATCCTGTCTATAAATGTAATGACTTGAAAATCCTTCCTAGCAGTAAATTCTCAGTTTCATAACTTGGCAAAAAAAATCCTCAACAAGCATTTTTCTGTTTTTAGTTGTTGTCAAAAAAAAAAAAAAAAAAGGTTTTTCTTCAGTCTTTCTAAATTTCCTGATTCTAAAAAGAATATAAAGACAGATTTTGTAACCTGGGTTTGTGATTGGTCCTTTTGATACATTTAATTTAGAAACTTTTCTCAGGAAAGTTGAAACTATATAAATCATTTTTTAATGTTATTTTTCACATGATTAATTTGGTGTTCAGCTAGTACTGAAATTGTAATTTTTAGGAGCCTTTTGTTAATTCACGAGTTCTGGTTCACTCAATGTTTTAAACAATGGCACAATCTTTGATAATTACTGTTGGTCAGTCAAGTACGTTCCATTTCAATTTTGAAATAAGAAATTATAAAATTGACTGTCAAGGCAATTACAATGGAATGAATTTAGCTAGAGGTAATTATAGCATGAGATTGGCTATCCAGGCATTTATTAACTAACTAGATTAACTTTTGGGAAAATCATGCATTTTCTCTGAATCTTAAAATGAATTTTCTTTACTCTTTGTATGTCCTGTCTATGATGTAGATTATTGTTCATTAATCTTTATGCAAAGAATCAATTACTTTGTATCATGTTTGAACACTACTTCTTTCCAGAATACCTCTTTCATTCCTTTCAGTCTCTGACATTAATATGCTTCCACTGTTAATTTGCATAGGAAATTACTTGTTGGTGGCAACCAAAAAAAAAGGAGATTAAGTTATGGCATGAAAAGACATGTGACAGCAAAAGCTTGTAAGAGCTAAATAAACCCAGCTTTTTTTGTTTTCATTCCAACTGCTAAGCACCTGAAGTGGTGTGTGTTATAGCAATAGTCATACATAGTTTTCAAGTTATGTGTTGATAATTTCAACCTGTTAGTTTTAGGTAATCTCTAGAATGAAATTGTAGACATCATTCCTGCAAACAATCTGCTTTGATTTTAGCGTGTGTTCTCCCCACACACCGCAGAGCTCTATGAAATAACAGTTTAGATACATCTATCCGTTTTGTTGAAAATAAAACCTTTAGTTAACTAAATAAAACTGGTTGTATTTATGATTGAATGCATCTCTGGAAATAAGCTACATTGTCATATGAAATTAGAATAGTTAAACTGTTTTAAAAAAATCAAGGAATTTGAAAATACATAAATGTTTATTATTTATTCTAAATATAAGATTGTTCAGTAGCAATCAGACAGTGGGATGCGATGTCACTAAGCATCCCAGACAGTGACCACTAAAGGTTAGGAACTACTTGCCAAACCTACCTAGTTAGAAAAGCATGCTATGGTTTTGTAAGAAGAGCTGAAAAGCTTCCACACATTTAATTTAATAAAATTCTAGTAACTTATTTCCAGGTCATAATCAAAAAATAGTAAATTTTTTTTCTTTTTAATCCTGTTTGGACACTTACCAAGGAAGCTGGGAACCAGAGCTGGCAAGCTGAGGAATGTTTCTTCTCCCCTAAAGAACTTACACATCAAAATTGATCAAGCCATAGCAAGCAGGGGGACATAAATGAAAACAAGAGAGGGGTAGGTTGACAATATCATGTGGTTGTTAAGGCACGCCCATATCCAAGTTAGTTTTGTTTTACTTATTTTTGTAGTTTGAAGCTTTTGAGGGCTTAGAGAGCATGAACTTTATATGAACTATGGTTTTCCTGGGTGCCCGATGGCTGAGCTGCAAGGCTCTCAAGATGCCTGTAATTGAAAAGACAACATATATTGGTGTGTCAGGAAACATCACTTACATCTTTCTATGCTGCATTTACATCTTAAAGAAGCTTATCAACAGACATTCCCTTAGGTCTAGAATAGCCACTATGAGCGGACTCTTATAAATAAGTGAACAAACACAATTTTCTGATTTTTTTGTTAATTATTTTCTCTTCTGGAAAACAAATTCTGATAAAGTCAATGGAAAAGTAGAACATCAAGGTTTTTATTATGGCTAGCAGAACATGTTTTCAGTAATAACTAATCCTTGACTTTGTGTTCAATGTTTGAGGTGAGGGGTGGGGACCGGGGAAGAGGACTCTCCTTTTCTTTAACCATACTTTAATTACCATAGCTATATGAATAGGGGGAAGAATAGCAACATGCTCATCTTTCCAGGTATGTGGACTCTGATGTCCTGCAAAACATTTTCTTAACAGATACATGTGCAGAAGCATTTCATAACACCCCTAATATTAACCTGCCTCTGTACTATTTGATTACTTATGTGTTTTGCTGAACTATGGTATGTGCAATACAGAATCTGCTCAACCTTTCCAAGCTCTCTGAGATCCCACAGTTGAATACTGGGGGATATATTTTTTTATATCCTTGTGGAAAACAGTGGTTTAGAAATAGCTTCATCAGTTGTATCCATTTCATGCACAACTGCAGGAGCTTGTTGTCAGTGGCAAACAGAACCAGACGTTACCAGTTCTTAGTTTCCTTACCTCATAAGCACTGCAGGAAGCCAGATCTTGGGGTGTTACTAAAGTCTCTAGGAAGACATCAAAGAAACTGGCAGACCACGGTTGCCATAAAGCAAAAGTAATATGAAAAACAGAACTCTCTGCAGGTAGGCAGTAGTTAACACTGCAAATCTCTTTAGCTGTGTAAATAATCATCTGCCCTATAAGTAATTTCTGTTCATTTTCGTTTAAATAACGGATGAGTGATACACTTCATGCATGACAGCTTTTTTTTTTATACACTCTAGTTTTACCCAGGTGCTTACTTATTAAAATCTTGACAGACTAATTCTTGAATTCAGAATGTTTTCAAAAGAGCAGCGGAGAAAATCTCAGGAGACAGTCTATTTCTGAGCCTGGGATAGCAACATTTCCAGGTAAAATAAACTCAGAGTTATGATTAAACACTCAAAATGCCAGGTGCTTTTCTAAAGCTTTAGAAATAGGATCCACTCTGTGGTTTTCCAGAATGTCTAGAATTATCTGGTTAGTGATTTATTTTTTTTTTTTAAGTTTGCATTGAAACCTAACACATAAGCTTTATTGTTGTAACGGGATGATATTGTTATTGTTACAGGGGATGCAATGACCTTAAATTTGTGAAAGTTTTGAAGGTAAATGAAAAAGAAGTTCCAACTTTAATATAGGTTTATTTGCTGTAGGTCATACCAACCTAATCGGGGATGAGAGGGAGCGTGGGAAGTAAAGCAAGTGTTAATCAGCTGATGCGGGTAACACTTCCTGCAATGTCATAAAGGATGGAAAAGAATTAATAGAAAAACCGATAAGAATGAAGTGGATTCACTCTGAGGTCACCAAAACTTTTCTTGAAGGAAGTATGTAGGCATGAAGCTACTGACAGAATTTAAAGGATCCCTCGTGGGATTTACTTTGTTATTTTCTTTGCAGGAAAAAAGCAGGTGTGTGCTTATGGCATTCATTAATGTATTATGTGTCCCAGGTGAAGTACAGGATTGCAGCAGAAGTTCAGTGGTACTTAATAGTACAAAAGGCAAGGACATGAACTCAAAAACTAATTCTTGAATTTCTGCTGTTTATTTGGAACTTATACCCTGAAATTAAAAAAGACAGATCTGAGTGTGATGATAGATGAACCCAAAACAAACACGTGACACAGCGACAGGAAGGGCAAAAGAAATTCAAGTATCAAATGAAATACAGGTGGTGTTGTCAACACTACGTAAAAGTCATGAAACCTTCTTATCTGCCATGTGGCCAACTAAGCTGTAATAAGTGCAATGATGGCTCCAAACTGTAGTTGGGAGATTGTTTTTCTTACGAGACGAGCTCCTCTAAAGTGCGGCATAGTCAGCTAAAGCCAGTGCTGAAAAGGGGCGATAAGTCTTCTGTAGAAATGGAATCCTCAGAAAATTGGAGTAACTAGGGAGGGAGGAAAAAAAATCTATTAACAATCAATGCAATACTTTATGAAGACAAATAAGTATAACGTAGTCGTTGATGAAGTTAGACAAGAGATTCTTTTTAAGGTATTTGAAGGCCCTGATACTGTGAGAAGATTGTGTAAATGTGTATTGTGCAGGAAAATCCTGACACTATTTAAGATGGCAATTGATTAAGGTTATGAAGCAGATCATATGATGTTGTGTCTACTCTGACGGAGTAGTTCCGAAATATGAGAAAGGACTTTAGCCGTCACGAAGGGGAGAGACGTGAAAGAGCACCTGTCATTCATTTCAGTGGCCAATCTGTCCCAAACCACAACATTCATGAAATTCTTCACTACCTTGTTTCTATGTTAATTTGTCCTATGGTATCACAGCAAATATTTGCTTCGTAGGAAAGCAGAGTATGCAAGCCCATATGAGTCCCCTTAAGGAGTTGGTTGGGTTTTTTAAGCAGAAAGGGGACCAGATATGTTTACTTGTTCTTAAAATGCTTAGGTTCTCTGAGACTTCAAAGAAAGGTGATAAATTCTATTACAATACTGTAATTTGTACAAGAATCCAGAAAGATTTTTCTCATTTTAAAAATGTGGAATACTAATTGAAGTTTCCTAATTTCCATGCATATAGAAATTGGTTGGATTTAAATTAATAGTCTTAAATTAAAAGATCCCACAACATCTTGCCAGTTTCTGATGCCTAATCTATGATTAGCTCTTTACTGATGCTTTGTCCAACATGTTTGAGCCTATTGTCTCCAGATGCCTTAAAATACTATTTGGAGATTCTTCAACTTGTATCTCAAAAACACAAGAAGTTTTTCACTAATGTAGAGAAACTAATTGTCCTGGTTTGAGGTAAAACAGAACCAATTTTCTGATTGGCCAATCAGAACGACAGATGGCCCTCCCCCCCACTCTCTCCTCAGAGAGGAGAGGAAGAGATAAGGAGATTTATGAGTTTAGAAAAAGAACTAAACTACTTTAATGAAAATAATGATAAATAAGGAAATAAGAAATAATAATTAAACTAAACTAAACTAAACTAAAATAAACTAAAATAAAATAAAATAA
>VWZL01000443.1:308110-412351 GCA_013396915.1 Stercorarius parasiticus | reverse complement strand
CTCAGACGTCGGCCATTGAAGAAAGAGAGCGAGCAGGAGCAGCCTTGCCCCTTTAATCTCTCAGCTTTTATACTGAGCGCGATGCATACGGGATGGAATACCCTGTTGGTTAGTTTTGCGTCACCTGTCCTATCTGCTCATCCCTATAGGTGTGACCCCTCTATGCTTCTCCACTTCTGACCCTCTAATGGGGCAAATACTGAAGTTAGATGACCTTGGTTGTTATTGCAATAAGTATAAGCAAGGGCCTCTCTGCGTACCATTCCTTGGTATAATCAGGTCTTATCACTCTGAGAGCGAAGTTTCTAAACAATATGCTGTTAATGTCAGACTTTAGTCAGTTAGAAGAGGCCCAGCTAAAAAGTAAAATTACAAATCAGAAAATTGGTTCTGTTTTACCTCAAACAAGGACACTAATCCTGCTGAAATGGAAAATAAACATAAAACTGTTCTGTGTCTGAAAAGTTATGTAAAATAGCCTTATGATACAGTATGCTATAGCATATTTAACACCATGCTAAACTCTTCAGGCATTGGTTCATTTGTTGTGCTTTTTTCTATTAGTTTCTGTGAGGGTTTTTGGTTTGCTGCTTTCCCATCCAATCTTTGTTTTCCTCTATGAAGCTGTTTAAAGCGATTTCCTCTAAGTTGCTTTCAAATGGTCTCAGAACTTTGGCAGTTCATGTAGGTTTGTCAGTAGCAGGTATTTTAAACTTAAGAAATTCTTATGAATAATTTCAGTCCTGTGGTTCATGGCAAGGAAACAAACCATCCATACAGCGTGCTATGATTTCTGAATGTATATGGAACTCTTGTAATAGCCTCAAGTATTAAAAGAGCAGTTTATAATATGTCACACTTATTTGGGAAATTTAAGGAGACTAGTGGCTAGAGACAGCTTTGAAATATTGCTTGATAGTACACCAATCAACTGTTTGAGTACAAAGCATGCAATTACAGATATCTAAAACACTTTGCATTAAGAAGTAAAATGTTTATACTTTTTCCCCCTTATCTATCAACATAGACAGGTGGCCAAAAATTTTAGTAGCTTAGGAAAAAGAACACGTGGACACATGAATTACAGAGAAAAGAAATGTAGCAGATCTCTAAAATGTTTTTTTCTTAATGTAGTTATTTTATTTACTTAAGCTACGAGACAAGGAAATAAATTTATTGATGTCTCCCATGTATCCTCCAACAAGCCCAGCCACAGATTAGCCTCTAGTAATCTTTGAGAAATAGTCAAGGATGCTTTAAAAACTTCTCTGAATAAAATATAGAATTATGGCACTGAATAAATGAGTTATTTCTCTGTTCTTTTAACATACAGTGACAATTGAAAATGTGAAACCTTACTAATTTTCCAGGTAAATATTGCAGAAGAATTTAACAAATTAAATGGCAATAAATGTAATTTAGAATATAATTCTTGAGTTAAAATTGTCAAGATAGGATTTATTTAAATGTGAGGAAATAACTAATCTGTATGTGTTGTGGGTTTTTTGGTGTTTTTTCCCCTATTAATTCTAATATTAGTGAATGCTTTGAGAGTTGTGTGGGAGAAGGCTTTTTTTGCTGTATGGTATTTTCTGACATCTACAGCAAATGCTTACTGGAGGAATGTCTGAAGGTGGAGAGATAAGCCTTATATGCTTGTCATTTGCAAAGTTCATGCTTAAATTTATATGATGATATGGTCAGTGTCTCAGAGTCACTCTGGGGAGTAACATCTAAGTTTCAAATGCATGCTAGGTGAATTATCCATGATGGTTACCATAGCTATTTATGGAATATGCTTTAAGTCATTCTATACAACAAAAAATAGACATATTTCTAAATAATTGACTTCCCTGATTTTGGGAAAGAAAGGCAGGGGAATATGAGAGAGAAAGAAAACAGTAATTAAAGGTGATCAATAAGCATTTTTCTTTTCTATAATGTTCCTCATTTAAAATCTAGATAAAATAGAGAATGTAACCTTTTGATCTGGTTTTTGATTACTAGCCAAATTTGGGAATATCATCTATTTTTTTTATTAAAAAGCTGAGTTTAACTGAAGGATTTTCAAATAGCTTTTTCACAAAGGAGTTTTCACTCACAAAAATAATAATTAAAGAAAAGCCATCCCAGCCAGCTAAACAGAAAATGACCATGAATTGTGCTATTACCCCCTCAGGTATAAACTTTAAATGAAATCAGGGGCTGTTTTAGCAGTACCATCAAGGTAAAAGAGAAGGTACATTTCTACTCCTTTAGGAAATGATATAATATTGTACTCTTCCCAGTCTTGGCTAGAACATGTTTCTTTTGAACCTTTCTCTTAATAAAAGAAACTGAACCTCAGATATAATAATTAATCTTCATAAAAAGTACAGTCTCTATTTCAGAAAGCAAATGCTAGCTCTAAAACGAGATTCAGTTAAAGCTTTCTTAAGTAGATCCATACTGATACAAAAGAGTATACTCATACACAAAGAGTTCATTGCTTGCCAGAAGCCAGGGAACTAACACATTCAGCTGGAACTGCTTAACTGACTTAATACTCTCCAATAAATTTATATTACTTTAAGATTAACAACTTCAATATGATTGGGTTTTTTTTTTTTTTATTATTCTACTCTGATTTGCCTGTGAAAACACTTTGTTGTTTAATCTTGAGTTATTCTTCCATTCATGGAACTCTAAACGATTAGCCTGGGCTCTAAACTCTGACTGACTTGTGTGTGTCTTCCCAAATCTCTAAAATAAGTTATTGCAATTTACTTGGGAAGATCAGAATTTACTATAATTTGAAAGCAGACTTTTACTGAGGTTTCTAAATACCTCTACAGTACAAATAAAACCTAAACTAGCATATTACTTGGTGCGTGTCCATATTGAGGAGTACAAGAGGGGAATGAAAATTTTTACATATTAAACCACAAATTACAGTAACGAATAAAGTATGGATTTCTATGGCTCAGCAAGATTGATATGTCTTGTAACCAGTGTTGTTTTAATATAAGAGAACGTGAAAAATGTACTCATTTCTCTGAAAAGTGCTCCAAGTTCACACAGTGATGAACTTGCCAGTTTATTGTTATTGGGATAAAAATTCTGTGTGGGAGACTGCCTAAACTAATACATCTACTGAAGAGTTCCTATATTAACAATATTCCCCATGGGTATGCTAGCACAGCAAAAGAGAAGATGGTGATATTGTCTTCAGTGCCGGTGATACTTTGAGAAACTGAATCAATTTACTTCAAAACAATAGAAAAAGCTCATCTAAATTTATGAATTTTAAAATGTTAGAATATCATGAATTGGTGGTTAGAATTGTTTTTGTCTGCATAGGACTAAGAAGGAATAATATAAGTCACAGATACATTTGGATAAAATCTTGCAACACAGATTCAAACGGTGGCTTTCTCGTCATGTTTTGTTTGTCAGTCTTTCCTTCCTTCTTCAAGGTGGAACTCAGCTTCTGTACCAGAAAGTGGTGAGAAAGGAACTGTTTTCAGTGGGGTTTTGTTTGTTTATTTGTTTTAGAAAGTTTTTTAGCTAGAGGCAAGGACAATGGGACTTGCTTTTGATGAAATTTTCCATCCATGTTGTACTACTAGGAAACTTGAATTGGGTTCCGATAAAGTTTTGACCTAAATCAAACCTCTTTCATTCCCGGTAACAACAACACCGAACAAACTTCGGTGAAGGTCTAATTCTAAAGTGTTTGCACTGGCAGTGTACAAATTGGATACTATTTTTTCTGGTAATCAAATACAATTAAATATGATCATTTAGCACTGAGTAGTGACCAGGAATTGTGTTGGTCTACGTGTGTGTTGATATTATCTACAACCATGCCCACTTAATAGTAGTTACTGCAGGAAAATGTATCATAAGGTGTGTTTGTAGATGGTACAAATCCATTCTGTCAAACTTACTTAAAGCGAAGTGATACTTTCCCTTAAAGCAAAGTGGTACAGACCTGCAGATAGCTAGGGCAGGTTCAAAACTGTCTTAGCAATGTAGCTCTTAATCTTACTAGATGAGATGACTTGTTTAAATCTAAGTCATGTGAGAAATTCTGGAAAAGCCACTAAACTACGTAGCACTACATGGGAAAGATGGATTAGCTAGATATATTTATTGCTGCTTCACAGTGGATGGTTGGTTAAGTGTTCCTAAGGTCGTTGTGTCCCACTGTTCCAGTGTCTCACCACCCTCACAGTAAAGAATTTCTTCCTGATATCTAATCTACAATCTACCCTCTTCCGGTTTTAAGCCATTACTCCTCATCTTATTACTACTGCACTCTCTGATAGAGTCCCTCCCCATCTTTCCTGTAGGTCCCCTTTAGGTACTGGAAGGCTGCTATAAGGTCTCCCCAGAGCCTTCTCTTCTCCAGGCTGAACAACCCCAACTCTCTCATCCTGTCTTCATAGGAAATATTCTCCAGCCCTCTGATCATCTTCATGGCCCTCCTCTGGACTCTTTCTAACAGGTCCATGTCCTTCTTGTGCTGAGGACTCCAGAGCTGGATGCAGTACTCCAGGTGGGGTCTCACCAGAGCAGAGCAGAGGGGCAGAATCACCTCCCTTGACTTGCTGGCCATGCTTCTTTTGATGCAGACTAGGATGCGGTTGGCTTTGTTCAGTGTTTTTTTTTCCTATGCACCTGTCTACTTTCTACAGCAGAGGTGTGTGTTGCTGTGGCATGGCAGGCCATAAGCACAAAACTAAAGTAAAAATCCAGGCTGTGATTTCATTTCTTTGTGTAGAGACTGAACATAGAGAATGGTTTCAAAAGATTTATTTCAAGTGTCTCACTCTTCAACTGCATTAAGCTGAATGGAGGTGCATTCAACCAGGTATGCTATGTGATCTGGGTATGTGTTTATTTTTAGAAATCACTTTCTGTCCTATTTTCACTGTTTCTTTAGACAGTGGTGGGTCACTAAGTGATTATTATATTCCTGAGTTCATAAAATCATAGAATTCAGAATACTTATTTGGCACTTTTAACTATAATGCCATCTAGTTCTAGTAATATTTGACATCTATAAGATCATAACTAAAAATACTAGAGTCACTGTAACCTCAGAAAGAACCTCTAACAGTAGAACAACGATACCAACAGTATGAGTTTGAAATTACTTCAGTATTTTATACATTGTGTTGCACAACACAGTATCAAGTAAAAACCGTATTTTTGGCTTTCCTGTTAACATGCAGAGATTCAGGAGCAACTAAAGAGTGCAGCAGAAGAATTAGGATTTTCCTAAACTTCAGTTGACAGGGAATTAATGGAGAACTGTCTTACTTCTTAGTAGCTTGTGTAAAGTGTTTTTTGTAAATTTGTAGAGGGGGATAAGAGTTAGCATAACTCTTTTTTTTAGGCAAAAGTTCATGCAAGTCTCTTCCTGCTCTAAATCCATTGTTTCTTAGAGTTGGTTTTCACTATTGTTCAGTTAATAGCAGATACTGTTGATGTCTCTGTCAACATGGGCCTCCAGTGAGATAAAATGTCTGTGCTGTATACGACTTTCATACTATAATAACTTTTTAATAGCAAATGCATAATACTCTTTAAATGATTTTATTAGCAAGACTCCCCACACAAGCTGACCCAATGTAGAGGTATTAAAAAACCAACCAAATGACACCCCCCCACATCCCCTGGTATTTTGGTAGTTATTTTAAACTTTCATGAAGCCAACATCTGTTGGTGGGGGAAGGACAGAATATTTTAAAACTGGAATAAAGTCTTTTGTTTTGAAGAATTTTCAAGAGCTATATCTGTAAAATTAGTTTTGCATTTCTTCTTGCTTTTCTTGCCCTATTAGTATTTTCTGCTCATAATAGTGTGACTGAATCCTTCTTGGGAATTGTTTTCCCTTTTCACTTTATCAAAATGTGATTAATGTAGTCACATGTGAAAGGCTGGCTACAATTCAAAGCCATATTTCTTATAATGGGAGCCTGAGACTTCTGAGTAACATTCTTAGTATTGGTTACGGATACCACCAAAGATAACTGTTTTGACTAGAAAATTTGTTTGAAGAGAAACTCTGTCTCAGCTGCAATTCTACCATGAATAGAAAAGGTTTATTCAATGCGCTACTGCAAGCAAATTTTTCAGGCTATTGGACAAACACTTTTACTTCCTGTCTCCCAGTGCGGATTTAATTGTTGTGTCGATTTGATTTTTCTGCTTGCAGTATTGATTTTAGGTTTTGAGGATTATATCTTTTTGGAATGTGATGAAAATGCTGACAAGTATATGATACTCCATGGAAAAACTTACAATGTTTTGAGAAACAATCACGCTGACAATAAAGGCATAATTTTATTGTTAATTACTTTATAATTGCTCTAGTGACAATTTCTATAGTCATCACTAAATTGAACTGTAAGTCCTTTGTGAAAATATGAATTCTTTATTAGCTAAAGAAAGGGATAAGCAAGAATCTTTTTAGCCTTTTAAAAAAAATAAAGTCATTGGAACTCATTCCAAAGCCAAATAATTTGTTTGGACTTTTCTCACTTTAAAAATCAAAGGCAGAAACAAAGTGTAACAACTCAAATTATGAAAATACACATGCCTTTTCCCTAAAAGACCTAGTTGTGCCTGATTTGATTGGAGAAGACTTGCTATTTACAAGACTGAAAATTCTGTTAGTCTCACTACATAGATATGTGTTGACTTGTTAGCTGCGGATATTGACTTGTAACCCAGATCAGAGTGTTTTATTCAAAATAAAACATTTTTCAAGGACATACTGAAATAAATTGCTTAATAGATATCTAGGAATTAGAGAACTGAAAGTTAAAAATGCACTGAAGAAAAACTGTTCTCAAAAACAGTCTGGTTCCTGCATCAACAGACCATATGATGTGCTGTGTTTCCTATATATGAAACCCACATATTTTTTGTAATTTACATTTCTTATTAATTTGTGGTTTAGAATCTATTGAATGTTGCTGATGGTGAGATTCTGGTATTGTTTGAATACTACTAATAAAATGGAAATAAAGGTAAGGAGTTGATTTTATCTTCACAAATCAGTTCGTTATTAGATTTCCTTGACTCAACAGACTAGAAATTAACATCTCTGAAGGAAAATAAGTCGTAGCATTTTTCACATATCTATATGGCTGCCTAAAATGATGGAGGATAGTCTGTAACTCTTCTAACAGTTTTTGCTTTAGAGCGTAATCAGTGGTTACACAGAATAATTGAAGAATGTTGATCATAAAACCAGCAAACACAAAAGCAGTTAAAATTTTATTCTATTAATAAAAAAAAATAATCTGTCAAGTGCTATAGTAATGAAGGACTTGCAGGGAGCTAGAGTTATCATTGTGCTCTATGTAGAAGAAGAGAAAGGTGGCGTTTAGATGATTACAATGCAAGTCTTCTGATAATTTGTGTACTAATCAATAAGAAAACATGGAAGATTAAGTGTAGGTGAACCAGACAAGATAGAGGGAAGAAAACCAGATAAGAAGGGGAAGCTGTATTAGCTGTCTTTCAGAGAAGGCAGCTGAAGAACAGTGCGGCTAAGGAATTTGCTCAACAATATGAAGAAAACTCATAACAAAAGGAGGAACTGAGGTCCCACCCAAAATGCATCCCTTCAACTACATGTAGTTTTCCCAATAATGTTAAAACTAATGTATTAGTATTTTTTATGTTTGTTTACATCAAAATCTCTTCGTTATAACTAAGTAAATTAGGTCAGCTCAAATGAGGATAAGACTATTTGTATTTATCCCCATGCCATACATACAGTGTTTGCAAGTTTGATTATATTTTACAAATCAAACAAAATTTCTGTGCTTCATTCACTGGTCTATGTGAACCAAGAGAGAAGATAATTAGGAGTCTCTCCAAAGTAAGAGGATTTTTCAAAGCAAACTGCAACAATAAGTATTTGCCCCTAGTAATCACCATAAGAATTAGTAAGATTGAGGAGTTGCTTAATCTTTTCTGAAACAGCATTCTGCTTTTTACATGGGCCAGCAGCTGGAAGATTTAGGAAGGTATATTTTCAGTAGAATTTGAATCCTTCCTTAACATGAATTATGCCTTTATGTGTCAGAGTATAAATATTTCCAAAATGAGACAGTTCATTCTACTCCAGGGCAGGGAAGATACTTCTAGCAAAGCTAGCCAGAATTTTTTAAAGGCTTTTCATGTTGCATGCTGGTTTTCCTCTCCTCACACTTATGGAAATGCTTCTATCTTCACATAATTTAGAAGCGAGATTGAGTAGACTCTTAAATTAGATACATCTCAGTAAAGTTCTGAGAGGTAGATGGGCTGCATAAAGGTGTCATTTGCCTTTACTCTATTTACAGCAATAAAAGTTTTCTACCATAAATTTTCCCAGAATTTTTCCTAGCCTTGTTGCTGTGTAATAATTAAAAAAAAAAAAATCTTGTTTTCTAAGAGTTGCAAAAGCTGTATCCTTAATAAATGAGAAACAAGAAGGCAGCAGGTAATATATATAATAACCTTGCATTTTTCTTATTAAACTAACATAGATAATCCCTGCCATTGTCATACTAATCTGTATAATGTCTCACTTATAAAAGTCTAGGTTTGCAAGCCTAATCATAACTTTATAGTAAGAAAATACTCTTCCACGTTTAACTATTCATTGCTGTGCAACCATGAATTGTTAAATTCACAGCGCTTTTTTTTTTTTCAGGAAAAGCAGAACATAAATACCTAAACAATTCACACTTTAAACAGCAAACTAACTTNAAACTAACTTAATAATTTTGTTATATTAAAATTATGACAATATTATTATAAAATTATATCTATATGGACATACATCTTAGGTAACATCTTAGCAATTTTGCTCTGCCAAATTTTCTAACATTCTTTCAAATGATTGCAGCCTAAGTTTGAGTACTCCTTTGGTGGGTCATAGCCTCTTTTATGGAAAAGGAATACATACACTAAAAGCTCTTAGCTATTAGAAGATAATTTTTTTGTGGAATGTCACTTTACTTTAGAAGACAATCTTTAATTGGAAAAAATGAAATAGGAAAGAATATTTTATAAGTAAATCAAACTGACATCCTGGTTAATTTGTAAGCATTGAAATGTCTGATGATAGCATCTAAAAATCAGAGTGCCACATTCATGGGACTCCTAGGCTCATATATCGCATTACGAAATTTTTGTGCCAATCTGCTATCTAAATGACTTCATGATCATTTTCAGTTTTCCAATTTTTTTTTTTAAGTTCTGTTCCCAAGGGAGTACAAACAATTGAAAACAAACTTAAGTGAATAATTTAATAAAATGTCTTGAAAACCGTTTGAAATTGAGAAGGTGTTTTCCACTATTGGGATATTTTATTGGAAAAAGAATGCTAATTGAGGATATTAAAGATGCGGTTTACAGCTGTGTTGCATCCCTAAAATGTTATACCTAAAATATTTTTTTAGAATGGCATCACCATTCTAAATATCAGCTGATGGTTTAGCTGAGCAAGTTACAGAATCCAAAAACCCACCATAGGCTAATAAATAAGCAATAATATTTTTAACATCATGGTCTACTTGAGAATTTTTGTGTTTCTTTGTATTTTCACACATGCAAGGTTTGGGAACAGCTTCAGCATAAAAATTCAAGGGAGAGGACAGAGAGCCTACAAAACTGGTGGGAGTACATGTACTATAGAAAGGAGATAAGATGTGATCCTTTATGATTTTGTGTTTGTAAAAAAAAAATAAATTGTCAAAACCCCATGCAATTGTAGAGAAGCTAGTTTAGAAAGATAAAATTAAAAAAAAAAATAAATTGAGAAGCCACTGGTGCTTGTCTGAAAAATGGGTCATAGGAGGGAAAAGTGAGGCTTGTTCAGAAACATGGTAGAGAAGAAATCTTTGTTAGCTGGGGTAGGCTGAGGACTATCTTGTGGAGGAGTATGTCTGGAGGGAGATTGATAGAAGCAAATTTTGTGAGTGTGATATGATGCTTCAATATGAATAGTGAACCAAATGACAGCAAGAATCTGAGAGGCCTAAATTTGGGAAGAATTTAAGTGTTCCAAGGAAGAAAATATAATTAAATTAAGGTAATAGCAGGAATGAAAGAATTTAGTAACGGGCAGTTGTACAGTAATCAAGTCCTCTGGGAAATGATTGTATTGGAAGTGATCAATATTATCTAAAACTGATTGATGAAATTGCAATGCAGAGGAACAATGTATAAAACTTTTAAAGTAGAAAATTATTAATGAGGTGAATAAGTTAAGCTCATAAACAGATAATGTAATAAATCAATTAATTTCAGGGAATTTAAAATGCTGACAATTAATTATGGAGTCAGATATGCAGAGAAATGGTTATATATCTCTTCCATTATAGTATTAATTCCAAAAATGACAAATATTAATTACTGACCAAATTAATCATAGACAGTGATCAAAGTTTTAATGCATATTGTATCCAGTGAAAAGCCTGACTGTATCACACATTTTTGGTGCAGAGCAAACAGTTGAGGCTGACAACAGGGAGCATGACTGACTGCATCTAAGCACCTGACAAGCCTCAGAAGTGTAACTCACCACTTCAGAGAAGGTAACAGAAAAGATGGCAGATGATTTTTGACACCTGCAGGACAACCAGGTAATCAGAACCAGCCAGTATGGGTTTATGACACACAGGTCTTGCTTGACTACTTGATCTCCTTCTATGACAAGGTAACACACTTAGTGGATGATGGAAAGGCTGTGGGTGTTGTCTACCTAGACTTTAGTAAAGCCTTTGATACCATTTCCCACAGCATTCTGGAGAAACTGTCTGCTGATTGCTTGGATGGGTGTACTCTTCACTGGGTAAAAAACTGTCTGGATGGCCTGTCCCAAAGAGTGATGGTGAATGGAGTTAAATCCAAGTGGCGTCTGGTCATAAGTGGTGTTCCCCAGGGCTCAGTATTGACGCCAGTTCTGTTTAATATCTTTATCACTGATCTGGACAAGAGGATCGAGTGCACCCTCAGTAAGTTTGCAGCACCAAGTTGGTCAGGAACGTTGATCTGCTTGTGGGATCTGGGCAGGATGGATTGATGAGCTGAGGCCGATGGTATGAGGTTCATCAAGACCAAGTGCTGGGTCCTGAACTTGGATCACAAGTGCCGGGTCCTGCACTTAGGTCACAACAACCCCATGCAGTGCTAACAGGCTTGGGGAAGAGTGGCTGGAAAGCTGCCTGGCAGAAAAGGACCTGGAGGTATTGGTCAACCGTGGGCTAAATGTGAGCCAGCAGTGTGCCCAGGTATCCACGAAGGCCAATGGTGTCCTGGCCAGCAGGACTAGGGAAGTGACTGTACCTCTGGGCTCAGACTGGTGAAGTCACACCACAAATGCTGTGTTCAGTTTTGGGCCCCTCACTACAAGAAAGACATTGAGGTGCTGGAGTATGTTCAGAAAAGGGCAACAAAGATAGTGAAGGGTCTAGAGAACAAGCCTTATGAGGAGTGCCTGAAGGAACTGGGGTTGTTTAGCCTGGAGAAAAGGAGGCTGGGCAGAGACCTTATCGCTCTCTACAATTACCTGAAAGGAGCTTGTGGCAAGGTGCGAGTCAGTCTCTTCTCCCAAGTGAGATAGGCAATAGGAAGAGAGAAAATGGGCTCACGTTGCACCAGGGGAGGTTTAGATTGGATATTAGGAAAAATTTTTTCACTGAAAGGGTTGTCAAGCACTGAAAAGGCTGCCCAGGGAAGTGATTGAGTCACCATTCCTGGAGGTATTTAAAAGACAAGCGGACATGGGACATGGTTTATTGGTGGACTTCGCAGTGTTATATTAACAATTGGACTTGATGATCTTAAAGGTCTTTTCCAACCTAAATGATTCTATGATTTATTAAAGCAAGAGGGAGTTTTAAATCATCTCCTTAGCAAACCTGGGCCTGAATCAATGCCGAAAAGTATTAATTACATCAGCATACACTTAGAATGAATTTTCCATGAGAAATGAGACACCACTTAAACCAATCCACATCCCCAAAAAGCTTTTTTCTTTGAATCGCTGGATCTCTCAAAAAAGGATAGATGTTCTTTCTCTCTCCACTGTTTACTTCGTGGTTCAAGGGACTTAAGCATCCCCAAGAAAGCCGAGATCTCCTCTAGAATTAAAACTAGATTCATCACAACTTCCCCAACAGTGACAAATTACAGTAAGAAAAAGTGCAGCTGTAATATTTGACTATTATCACTTTAACTGTTGTGGTCCCAGGATGTGGCATGGCTCGCAGAACAACCAGCTGATACTGTTAGAAAAAAAAACAAGTTCTTGGGCATACCTACTGGTATAAAAACATAGAATTGTTTAGGTAGGAAGGGACCTTAAAGATCATTTACTTCCAACCCCCTGCCATGGCCAGGGACACCTTCCACTAGATCGGGTTATTCAAAGCCCCATCCAAACTGGCCTTGAACACTTCCAGGGATGGGGCATCCACAACTTTTCTGGGCAACCTGTTCCAGTGTCTTACGAACCTCATAGTGGAAAACTTCTTCCTGATATCTGACCTAAATCTACCCTCTTCCAGTTTGAAGTCATTACCCCTCGTCCTATCACTACATGCCCTTTCTACAAGCTCCTTTCCAGCTTTCCATTAAGCCACTGCCTTCAGCCTGGCAGGGGGAGGATACGGGATCCATTTGATATTGGATTTTCTCTGGTGATTGTCCCTGTTGCTCTCTCAGAGAGGTCAGAGCATGATTCCACCAGTCTGTTTCTTTCTTGCACTCTCTGATGCTTCTTAGCCTTTCTACTTTCTCTCTTAGCTCTGCCACCAGGCTGAGCAGATTGTCCTCCTGGTCACACCTCACACAGCTGTCTTCACTACTACTGTCCATTAGTAGTGAAAAGTTGTGGCACTCGCTGCAGCCTGAGACCTGGGTGGCTGCATGTTTCCATGAGAGTTCTGTCTGGGTTGCTACATCTATTCTGGCAAGTGCAGAGGATGTAGCTTTCTGCCTGGTGGAGACCATAGCTAAGCTCCCTCTCACCGGCTGAACTCCCCTCTTGAGCTGGCAGAGTGTTCCGCGCCCTTCCTGCATACTCTTCCGCGTAGACTGCTGTGAAAACTGACGCACCACACCCTGTTTGCCCATCCTGTTCACCAAGGTCCTGCTCATTGTTAACCATGAACAATTACTACAAATCTACACATAAGTTGAAGTTGGCTTTTTCTCTTTAATATCTGAAGAATTGAGTGCCCCGAATTTTGCCCCTATTTTTCTGAGCAGTATCACTTCAGTTAATATAGCTATAATTCTCCCTACATGTCTTACTTTATTCAGTATCTCTGGTAAAGAAAGCTTGGATATGATTCTGAATGTCAGAAGTGTATCTTTTGGCTTTATTACTAATAAATTCTTCTTCATGAAATTGGCTGGAAATTATGTGAAACTGTTTGTTCTGTAAATATCTTGACTGTGCCTGCAGTTGATTATAAAATAAATGTTGACACCTTTTTGCTCTTACTTTATTTTCATTTTCCCCTCCATTTCTCCTATGCATGTTCTCCAAGCTGATTAAAATCTCACTGTAGGCAGGTAGCTTACAGAGTCAAAGGGAAATTGTTGTATTTGAAAAAGTATGGTATAAGAAGATAAAATACTGGCAAAGCAATGTTAGAATAAGAAACGAATGAAGCTTTTACATAGGTCTGCAACTTTAGAGTCTTACTTATTTTTTTATACAGTCCTAGCTGGTTTGGAAACATGAAATTAATGCTGCTAAAATCATTATGTTTTATAGTTGTTTAATTTCTTAGGATGAAGCATATGTAGGATCTGCATTCCATTTGCACATTTTATAACTGATTTAGAGAAGAAAAAGTAATTTCCAGTTAAGTGTGACTGCTGTGGAAATGCAGGATGTGACTACAGATTAGGCTATCAGTGACTGGAGCAGGTACTGGGTAGTCCAAATATGTCATGTTATTGAAGATCTTTGATGTGGTAAAGTGTGAGGGTTAACTGAGAATGAACATGGTTAAGCTTCTCCTTCCTTCCTGTGCTTCAGATGGACCCTCATTTCACGTATACACAAATAAACACGTACAGGAAAGGTGTGTGTGCTCTACTAAGAAACTATTGCCAAACCTAGTAATTTTTATTTTCTTTCTGAAATTGTATCTCTGTAATCTGTTAAATATTTTATTAATGTTACAATCTATATTATGAGCCTTTTGTTTTCTGGCTTTTGTTATTGCTTTTCAGGAAAGAAACAGAGGGGAAATAACATTAATATGTTTGCTTTGGAAGAGAAAACGCCTGTATAAAAATTCAATCATCTGCTCTATTAAATGTAGAAGAGGAAAGAAAAGATAAGTTTAATATTATACTGACTGACCACCACAGTGTAATCTTTCAAAGGCATCATGAAGTTCTTCAAATTATACACTTCATTGTAGAAAATCATACACTTATGGACAGTTGTTGACAAGTATTCTGTGTGGTATTTCCAAAGCTAAACTGTCAGCCCAAATTCTACACTTTGAAAATAGGCTGAAGTTGTTCAATAAACCCCAAACCCTGTCAATGGAGAGATTGGCACTAAGCCTGAAAAATCAATTCCTGTCCATAAATTTCATCTGATATCTATTAGGAAAACCACAACGGGTACTAATCAACAGTTTCCTAAGTTGAATGCAAGTACAGACCAAATTAAATTTTCTATATATTACAAAGGACTATCACAGCTTAGTGGGAAGAACCCAGCTTCCTGCTTTCATTTTCAATGGTTCCATTAAAAAAATTGAATTGTTTTTTTTAAAAAAGTGCTTGCTCCTACAAAAACTTCAGCATATGGATGGTGTTATGTTGTAGGTATTGTGTGGTCTCTATCCCATTTTGCATTTCTTTGCATCATCTTAATTCTCCGTACACATGATCTTGTCTTACTGTCTGACATTCCAATCCAGAATATATTAAAAACAGTTTAGTTGAGCAAATAAAACCTAGACTCTTTCTAACTTGACCTTACAGATAATAATGCTAGCCTAACTGTACTTACCTAATTTTTGGACAAATAAAGCTGCATGGGGACATAAGAAATCTAGAGATAGAACCTGCAGATCAGCTATGAAATGTAGATTCATTTTCTAAATAAAAGGCTTTCCAGCTTTAGATCATGCTCTCCAGTGACAGTATTTCTCCTACAAGTTCATCTAAGCAGTGAATTCAAAATAGTGTATAGTGTAAGCCAAGTGGTTCTCGAAGTAGTAATCAGTGACCGGTTCTTGAAACTTTTGGCAGTCACTTGACTACTTTTTAATTCAGTGGTGTTTAAAGCACTTCAATTGACTATAGCCGCTCATACCACAGTTTCACAGATTTATTGAATATTGAACATTTAGGTACTCACTGCAATGCTTAAGAACGGGTTGCAAATCTGGCAACTGATTTAGTCATATAATTGTGGACGCACTAAAATGATGATATGGTACTTCCAGCCAGCATGAGTAGAAAGGTTATCATCCAGCTTTCATTATTATTTTCTCCCTGCTTACATTTATTAAATTTCAAAAGCATGTTATTCTCCACCGTTGCGCTGTAACTCTGTTGTAGTTGTGTTCTATTCTAAAATTCCCTGTATTAAAACAGGTGGAAAATGATCACTGCATAGACTGAGTGTTTCAATTTGTTTGGAAAATTAAAACTTTGAGAGGATCAGGAGTTGGATCTGTATCGTCTCATCTTGGTTTTGTTAAACTTCTGATGTGACTTGGGGTCAATTACTTGAACTGATTCAGTTTCCTTGACGGCACAATGTGGGCAGTATTGCCTCCCTGTAGCAGGAATAGCTACATGGATTCTTCATAAAGCTATTTCAAACAGAGTGGAAGTCATTAAAGGGCAAAATAGTGTGGTTGCTGCTGTGCTTGGAAGCTTCAGGACAGTAAGCTTCTAGCAGCTTTGATTGGTAATGCTACCACGCAAATTTTTATTATATTGTCCTGTTTTCAGTTGTTTCTGTAACTTAAAATGCTTATACTTTTTCTGTGATATAAATATGAGATTATAATTTATCTTCCCAGAGAGAAGAAAGGATAATGGCAATAGAGACTCAGTTTTGGGGAATAAAGAGAAGATACCATCTTGAAAACCCAGACTTTTATGGAAGTACTTGAAACTATTCTCTTGATTCTCTGTGGTATTTTCTACTGTGAAAGAATTTATAATGCATGTGTAAACTTTTCCTGGAGATATTCAACAGAACCTGCACAACTGTCACAGATTCTGTTACGTGCTATTTTCCTCTCTCTCCAGAATAAGCATTAGGCATTGTCAGGAAGCAGTCTATGAGATCTGGTTTTTGCTTCTAAGATAATGAGCAGGGCATATTTTAATGACAGACATAAAACAATGGCAAATCTGGGAATGGTTACAAATGTTGTTGGTCTGAACATTTAAAAATCCCAACATATTTGAAATTGACTTCTTGCATTCAGGAGATGAGGCCATGGAAAAGGGGAACCTTCTCATTCCATGTTTCTCATTTTTCTTCAATTCTCAGTGACTGAAGTGTTACTCATTTCCCTTCCAACCTGAATCAAGGACTATGTGTAATCCTAAAAGAATCTTTTTCTCCTTGACATGACAAGGTTATAGGGACGGGGTGCTAGTGAGGGCCCTCAGCCTGTTGCTCTGAGATGTGCTGGCTACACTGTAGCACACTTGAAGTCTTACAGAGATGACACAGGGGCTTGTGAGGTAATAGAAGCCAAGAGGGAAACACCAGTGAAATACCTCAAAGGAATTAAGGACTGTTCCTCTAAGAAAGTGACATGGCCAACAGCCCAGTTGAAGTGCCTCTCACCAGTGCACACAGCCTGGCCAACAAAGAAGAGGGGTTGAAAGCCACTGTGCTGCTGGACACTACTTCGTAGCTTTCTTTTACTGAAACCTGGTGGGACAAATCCCATGAGTGGAGTGCAGCTGCCAATGGCTACGGGCAGTTCAGAAGGGGCAGATGAGGAAGGAGGTGTTGAGGCGATGCCCTCTACATCAAGAAATGGATGAAGTGTGAAGAGACTGAGGCAAAAAGGGAACCTTGTGGTTGGTGTCTACCACAGGCCACCTGATCAAGGGGAAACTGTTGACAAAGCCTTCTTACTCCATCTATAGAAGGCATCATGTCTGCAGGTTCTCATCCTGCTGAGGGACTTCAACTACCCCAACGTCCGCTGGAAAAGTAGCACGGCAAGATGTACGCAATCCAGGAAACCCCTGGAGTGCGTCTGAAGAGGATAACTTCTTAAACCAGGTAAGAGACAGCCGCACCAGAGGGGATGAGATGCTGCATCTGTTGGTCACCAATGCAAGTGAGCTAATTGGATTAGAGACTGGAGGCAGCCTTGGTTGCACTGATCATGCACTGGTGGAGTTCACAGTCCTGAGGGATATGGGTCAGGCAAAAAGTCAGGACCCTGAATTTTAGGAAAGCAAAATTCCAGCTGTTCAAGGAGTTAGTCAATAAAACCCCCTGGGAAACTCCCCTCAGGGGCAATGGAGCTGAAGAGATCTGTCAGAACTTTAAGAACACTTTCCACACATAGAATCATAGAATGGTTCAGGTTGGAAGGGACATTAAAGATCATCTAGTTCCAACCTCCTCTGCCATGAGCAGGGACACCTCCCACTAGACCAAGCTGCTCAAAGCCTCATCCAGCCTGGCCTTGAACACTTTCAGGGGTGGGGCATCCACAACCTCCCTGGGCAACCTGTTCCAGTGTCTCACCACCCTCACAGTAAAGAATTTCTTCCTTAATATCTAATCTAAATCTCCCCTTCTTCAGTTTAAAACCATTACCCCTCATCCTATCACTCCACTCCCTGATAAAGAGTCCCTCCCCATCTTTCTTGTAGGCCGCTATAAGGTCTCTTCGGAGCCTTCTCTTCTCCAGGCTGAATAACCCCAACTCCCTCAGCCTGTCTTCATAGGAGAGGTGCTCCAGCCATCTGATCATTTTGTGGCCCTCCTCTGGACCCATTCCAACAGGTCATTGTCCTTCTTATGTTGGGGACTCCAGAGCTGGACACAATACTCGAGGTGGGGTCTCACCAGAGCAGAGTAGAGGGGCAGAATCACCTCCCTTGACTTGCTGGCCATATTTCTTTTGATGCAGCCCGATGCGGTTGGCTTTCTGGGCTGGAAGCGTGCATTGCTGGGTCATGTTGAGCTTCTCATCCACCAGCACCCCCAAATCCTTCTCCTCAGGGCTGCTCTCGAGCCATTCTCTGCCCAATCTGTATTTGTGGTCGGGATTGCCATGACCCAGGTGTAGGACCTTGCATTTGGCCTGTTTGACTTTCATGAGGTTTGCATGGGCCCACCTCTCAAGCCTGTTCATGTCCCTCTGGATGGCATCCCTTCCCTCCGGCGTGTCGATCCTTTCCTTATCTCTTTGGAGAGAGCTTTAACTTAATTATGGGGCCCAAGAACAGTCACTGATCGTTAGTAGAGGCCCAGGGCAGAATGACAAACTGGATATGCACAAGGATTGATGTACTTGTGCCTGGTAGCAGATGCTGGTACTTGTATGGAATCATCTGGTGTATGCTGTTTCTTCAAAACCTTCTTCAAATATTCTTCTCTCTTTTATCTGGACAGAATGAAATTCCTGAAGACGTTTTGCTGTTGACCTTGTGATTTCAGAATAGGATTTGCTGAGAACAGAAATGAACAGTAGATAAATTATTTCTGCCATGCCAAGAGTTAAAATATACAAAAGGTCTTGAAATATAGCTTTTTGTATTATAAAAGTGTGAGGAAAGCCAAGCTTTCTTGAAGGCTTTATGCATTCCTTTTCCCTTCTTCCGGACACATTTGGTAGGCAGCGCTATCAGAAATAGTGCCTCTAATCTCTGGTGACTTGTATCCTCCTGCACAAGCCTCTACCTCACACCGTTCTTATAGCTTTCAGAGCTCTGTGCTTTGAAACACAGAAGTTTTTGTGTTGAGAAAAAATACTCAGTCATACTCAGTATGTTTTCCAAAGTTACTTACTATTTCTAGTGCTGGTTAGGATAAATAATTTAAATCTCTGTTTACTTTTATACATCTTTCACATTTTACATGCAAATGAAGAATCACCTACTCCATGGCCACCTGCTATTCATTCTACCCTAGTACCTACTCTTTCAATGCTTGTTATCTGAGTTCAGGTTGTGACTACCTTTTGGACCTCATTTTAAAATGAAATGTGGAAATACCAAGCTTACTATCTCTTAGTATTAAAATAAAATAAAATAAAATAAAATAAAATAAAATAAAAAAAAATAATAAAAAAGTGATAGTTTAACTCCGGTCTGCTAAAACTGTAGGCAGGAACCTGTTTTAGCAAGCAGAGAACATAAAAATGTATGGTTTTAACAAACCATTCAGGTTATCATTCCATTTTCCCTTTCCCCTTTTTTCATAACTGTAGGTATGATCTCTGCTTTTTTACTTTCCAGATGTTTAGAAAAGTTGTTTGCTTAGCAGCCTGTATATTTTAATTGCCAGCTTATTTTTGTGACAATATAGCCTTTTTATTAACTATTTCTTCTTCCTTGCTAACACTGCTACTAGACCAAGCCTATCTATAGGCAACCTTCTGAGTCTTCTTTCTGCAATGGTGAATAAGCAAAGCCTTTCTACATATATGTTGTAGGCTCTCTGATCTCCTTATCTGAAGATGTGTATACCTGGAAGATTTAAATTGATATACACTGAAAGATCCTTAGCACTCACAGCTTGGCAGTGAACCTACCCCTCACATTAGGATTAGGGCTGAACATGAACTAGCCCTAAAAGACTTACAGGTCTGAAGTTTTATGGAAAGGGAAGGAAAGGATAGATCCCTTTGTTACATGATAGCAAGAGGGGCACAGAGTACCCCTGAATTTCGACTGGAGAGACACCTAGAAGGGCAACAAAATTTCTTCAGTATCCGGTAGAGGACTAAACCATCTGGCACGACATGGTGTGGCCCATGACTGCACTAGTATCAAAACAATCTGAAATTTTTTTCAGTATAGAAACAAAGGATCGAATCACTGGTAGTCATGTCTTTTCTTGCATGGATGGTGTGACTGGGGCCGCTGGCAACCTAACCAGCATGGAAAACGCAAGCAAAGATCAAGAACAGCAAAACAGATTTGAAAAGTGAAGGGCTCTATTGAAAAGTATCCCCCACTAATGATGACTCCACCACACAATATTGTCTGTGTTACTGACCTCTTTTAAATAAGTTGAAACATGGTGGTAGCTGTTAAATTTTTTTGTGTCTTATTGTGTTGATAAGGCAGCAGACTAAGATGGAGTTAATATTGCCTATGTGTGCTGGAGTTACTATTTACTTATAAAAATGAGTGGAATGTAGTGTGTTATAAGTTTTTACTGTAGAAATAGCTGCAGATTAAATTGTACAGTTTTGCTTTCAAGCTTCTATTGTCCTACAGTTCTCATAAATATTTATAGTAAGTATACCATCAAAGCAAACTACAAAACATCTGAGAAACTGTGGAAAAACTCATATACATTCACCTTTTAATAAGTCTGTAAATCCTCTTAATGATCCACAGTGATTCAGGCACCTGTTAATACAAGAAGCATGCAATAATGGCAGGACCCAGTCATTTTCTTATTGAAAATAATTCCATATTTCATAGAATCATAGAATAGTCCAGGTTGGAAGGATCAAATGACCACCTAGTCCAACATTATGTGGGAAAGGGAGCCTCGATGAGATTGTCTAGCACCCTGTTCTGTTGCATCTTGAAAACCTCCAACAATGGGGGCTCTACCAGGCCCCTGGGGAGGTTGTTCCAGTGAATGATTGTTATTACTGTAAAAAATTTCTTTATTATGCTAAGATGAAACCTCTTCTGGTACCTGTAACCCTTTCTCTTCTCCATGTGCCTCCTTGTGAAAAGAGAGCCTCTGTCCTCTTTGTAGCTGCCCTTTAAGTACTGGAATACTGTGATGAGCTCCCCCCCAACCCCCCGAGCCTTCTCTTCTCTACAGAGAAAAGGCCTAACTCCTTCAGTCTTTCCTCATAGGGCAGATTCTCTAGCTCATTGACCATCTTCGTGGCCCTGCTTTGGACTCTCTCCAGTCTGTCCATGTCTTTCTTGCAATGTGGGGACCAGAACTGGACACAGTACTTCAGGTGCCTGAAAACCACTGAGTGGAGCAGGATCATCACATCTCTATCCCTGCTAGTAATGCTCCTCTGGATGCAGTCCAGGATCCAGTTTGCTGTTGTTGCTGCAGCTGCACACTGCTGACTCTGGTTCATCTTGCTGTCCACCATGACCCGCAAGTCCCTTTCAGCAAGGCTGCTCCCCTGCCACAGAGACCCTAGCCTGTGCTGTGGTATTTGGTTATTCTGACCCAGGTCCAGGACTTGATATTTGCCTTCTTCCAGTCATCAGGGACATCCCCTGGTCTGCATCACTTTTCAAATATTATAGATAGTAGTCTTGCAACAACGTCACCCACTTCTCCTAATACCCTGGTGGATTCCTTCTGGGCCCATAGATTTATGTCAGCTGAGACCCTGCAAGAAGCCATACACCAGCCCTTCTTCCACTACTGGTGGGTCGACACATGCACTGTTGTGATCTTGTGATCTGGGGTCCAGCTATACCGGTAAAGACAGAGGCAATGAAGATATCAGGAACCTCTCCCTTGTCAGCATTGCTAGTGACTAGTTTCCCTGCCCTGTTTAGTAATGTGCCTATGTCTCCCCTGTGCTTCTGCTTACTGCTTGCATATCTGAAGAATCCTTTTTTTCTTGAACTTGACATCTTTGGTCAATTTTAGTTCAGCTTCGGGTGTGTTAGCCACTATTGAGAGCTACTATGTAGGTTTGTTTGTGTATTAAATAATGGATAGTTATTGCATTCCTAGATAACCACTGGCTACTACCACGTAGCTAAAATATTGAATGGTGAATCATTCTCTGAATATGTCAATCATCAACTTGAATCCTTTCACACTGAATTGGAACAAAAATCACAATTGCTTGAAATATTTTTCAAAAACTGAAGTTCTGATGTTACAAAATGTTTCTGCAAATGAAAATTAATTTCAGGAGTATGTAGTCATTATGGAAAGAAAAATAAATTTTAGTTTTGTGTTTTCAGAGTTAATAGTTTTTACACTGATCTGCACTGGTCTTTGTTTGAGTTTTTTACTTGCATATGCTTGGCACTTCCGTTCACATTGTGGGGGAAAAATAAGTAAAGAACCACCTTTGCCCAGCTCAAGCTGTGAATTTAAGGCCTTGGAGAAGTAGTCAAAGATGCAGCAATTTGAAAGCAGAGTCACTGTCTGACAGGTGAATGCTAATGTCATTGTTAATGCCAAGTCATGAAAAAAAAGCTATATCTGCACTCTTTTGAAACTCCGGGGAGTGATAACTCTAAGACAAAATTATAATTTGTTTCCCTCATGGCCTCGTATTTTCCCTCATGTCTAGTAAAAACCCACAGTGGGTCAGACTGACTGTGACACCAGCAGGCAGTGCTGTCAGCTGCAGTGCAGTTGCTGCAGCTCACAGTGACAGACCTCACAAGCCTCCAAACTTGTTTCTTTCCTTGGTTGCATGTCTTCTCCTCTCCATAGAGAAGAGGGGGGTTTCAAAAACTTGTCTGTAAAAAATAATCCATCAGACTTCTTTGTTTTGTGTTTTCTGTTTTTCAATGAACTAACTCTGTATCTTACTCAGATTCCAGTTTCCTTACCTTCCTCTACATTCATTTTTTCCTTCTGAAATTTTATTTCCTTTGGAATGTATATGGGGTAAATCTGTCTCCCAGTCATAGTGTTGATCTTTTTTCCACCCCATCCCCCCCTTACCTGTGCACTATCTGCTGTCATGAGGAAAGGATAAGAGAAAAATGCTCTAAAAATATTCAGTCTTGATGTTTACATGACTTGGCAATTTACACCAGTTCTTCAGGGAGTTATTCAGACCACAGAAGTAAGATAATTGACTATACTTCAAATGTTAGTAACACTCATGTAACGACAAAATATGCAGCATTACTCCTGTTTATAGCCAAAAGAGGACAAAGTCTTTCTTAAATAGATGAAACTGTACCTGTTGTATCCTCCATCAGGAGGAAAACTGTGAGTAAAGGCTGTAATTTTTCAGTCAAAGCCAGATCACATACAAAGACTTCTGCTGTCTTGGGTCACACATTGGTTGACCTGAAGTCATTTCATACTTCAAACAGTAGGACAGAGAGAAGTACATTCCAAAGACAAATTTGAAAGCACATTAAAAGCCTCTTCTTGACTCAGTGATTCTTGCCTTAGAAAATTGAATCTACAGCAGCTGGGGCTCAAGGAAGGGAAAGAAAAGAAAAAAAGCATTTAAGAGCATCATAGCAGTTTGTCTGCCCTTATTTTTGTTGAATGTGTTCCAAATCTTCAAGACTGTGGTCATGTTTTACCTCTCAGAATGGAATTACTTCTTTATGCAGAACAGGGATTCCACACTCACATTCCTGTTAGAGATTGTAAATTGCTGTATAAAAGGAATTCTGGTTGATCTATCATCAATAGAAACTGCTTGAAATACTTTTCCATAAACATTTTCAAAGCTATTACATTCTTTAATTTTATTTGCATACTTAATATTGTTTCTTGGAATGCTTTCAGGGTGTAATTTTTTTTGGTGAAGGCTGCACTAGACAAGTCTATGGTGCTATTTCAGTTTCTGGGTTAATAAGCTCTGAACAGTGGATCAGATGGAAGGATCACTTTTGAATTCTTCAGTAAAACCAATGTATCACTCACAACATGGAAAGGGTTAGGAGGGAGAAGCTTGCCAAGACCAGCAGGCCTACTTTGATTGTAAATTGCAGTCCCATTTGCCTTAGATCACCATCCGTAAGACTTTATTTCAAAACAGTCTCATTATTATTTTTTTCATTATTTAAAATCCACTTTTGATGACTTAAATTCAAGGATGCTTGTGTTTGTAAGGTAGGCTGCAAGCAGGTCTCCTGCAATCTACCATGACGTCTATTCTTCTCAGTGTGCTGTGCTGGGAAGTCTTTTATGAGGATCTTTAAGATTATGCCCAAACTAGGTAATTTCAGTAAAATCTAATCCTAGTTAATTGAAGACCACCAAGGAGGAAGAAAAAGAAAAAAGTACGGTGTCTCTTTTGGGTGAAAACATTCATCAGTTTTTTAGCTTTAGCAAATTTATGACCCAAATCCATCAGATATTCGGTAAAGTACTTCTGCTGCAGTCTTTACACATAGCATGGAGGCAGAAAAGAGGAGAGTTTGGCAGCCACTTGTTACCAGTATAAATAACAGGTATTATCGTATAATGCTATGTTGTTGAAACAGTGATTAAAACTCTTGATGTATTTCAATGTGAGCATCTAGCAATACTTTGTAGTATGGGACCTGTCTTTAATATTACTTTGAATGTGAACTTTGATCTCAACTATCAATATCTTCTTCGCCTTGCCCCAAATTGCATTTAAAACTTCACTTGCTCTTTTTGATGTATTTGAGTGTTGAAATGATAGTTACTACTGTTCGTAGTATAAGCTTAGAAGTAGTACATAAACAGAGTATTTTTTAGAAAAATCAAGAGTATCTATTACTTTGTGGTTTGTATTCAGGATTGGAAGCCAATAACACCTTTTCCATGTATTTAGGCAATTCAAGTTACCAAGACGATTTTGGAAGGAAAAAGTGCTATTCACTAAAAGTGAATTTTAAGTGTTCAATAATGAATTAAATAATGAATTACCAAAAGTAAAGGAATTCCATCAGTCTAAAACAATCAGTTCATTTTAGTATCTGAAATTTTATTTCTGAAAAGTTATATTTATCGAACCCACAGTTTTTCAACAGCTTTCTGTCTGATAACATAGTGTTACAAAAATTACCTAACCTTGAAAATACGAGTTGCTCAGATCTAGATTCTGATTCTAAAACAATTAATTCCTTGTTCTGGTTGTTTATGAAAGCTTGTTTTGAGGTGGATTTTTCTTAGATTTCAGAATTAAAATTCTTGCTAAGACTAAGTGGAGAACCTGGAAGAAGCTCTTCCAGTGCCTGACCACTCTTTCAGTAAAGGAATTCTTCCTAACGTCTAATCTAAACCTCCCCTGCCGCAACTTCAGACCATTTCCTCTGGTCCTGTCACTATTCACCTGGGAGAAGGGGCCAACACCCACCTCTCTACAACCTCCTTTCAGGTAGTTGTAGAGGGCAATGAGGTCTCCCCTCAGCCTCCTCTTCTCCAAACTAAACGTGCCCACTTCCCTCAGCCTCTCCTCATATGGCTTGCTCTCCAGACCCCTCACCACCTTGGTAGCTCTTTTTTTAGAATGTGAAACAATGGTTTGTTGGAGCATGCACAGTTGAGTCCAAAGAATTTTAACCAGTCATATTTTTAAATAACTAATCACAGAAGATAGAGTACAGACTTAGTGGTGGGATTGGTATGTACATTGACAAAGTTGTTTTGTCTTGCAAAAAGAGCTGAAGTAGTAGAGGGATGAATGGAAAGTGGCACATAAACCAGTTCAGATTGCTGAATAGCAGGTAACAGAATGGAATTGTCATCCGATGTCTCACTATTATCATCTACAGGAAATATATTAAAGCTCTTCTTAGCTACAACTGTGTTGGTCTGGTGATGCAAATGAGGCAAGTTAATTGCTAAAGTGCATAATCTGAGATAGGAGCAGCAGCACATTTCTGCTCTAAGGCCAGGCTTATTCTGCCTCGTGATTTGTTTGCATGCATAACTTTGCTAATACCTTATAAGAATTTAGCAAGAAAGGAGTATGTCTATAAAAATCATTGTTATTGTTATAACTAATGGATGTTTTTTCACAAATGTAATACTATATATATCTTTAAATGTCTGTGAAGAATTGGTGACATCCCTCATTTAGTTTGCTTAGAGACAGCTATAATGAAGATACAGGCATGCATGCATACAAATACATACAGTAACATTTCCAAAGTACTTTTCTGAGTAATGTGAGCAGAGTAATTCTCAACATGAATGTGTCTTCTTATTCGAAAATATTTTCTAAAAGTTCAAAGAAATAAAAGCAGATATTTGATCATTTATTTAAAATCTGTCTTCAGCTTATGCTAGGCAAGTTAAGGACTAGCTATGGGACCCTTGGAGAAGGACATGTTTCTAGCATGGTTTTCAAAAAGTAATCAAACTGAACAGTTAAAAATACTCAGATACTGTTCAGAGACATTCAGTAAAGTGTTTCACTTATGTACATTAGGACAGTGTTAACTTCCACATTGTCACCAAAATGGTAATTTTGCTCACTGAAAAGCTGTTGTTCTTAAATTAAAATTTTGCTTTGAAATCAACAAGAATATCATACAACAACTCCTTAAGGTATTTTACAATTTATGTAAGAGGTCGGTCCCAATTTCATATTTGTTGCATTTTTTCTTGGTATAAAGACTGAATTTAATGATTTCACCAACATATAAAATCTCCATATCATCTCCCTAATATGATATGACAGCACACCGGAAACATTCCTTGGAGAGAAATGTTACAGAGTATTAGAGGATTAGAAAAATAAAATGATTGACTCAAGTTGACAGACCAGTTATTTTTAAAACAGCTTCAGATAAGTTTTAAAATGCAAGCGATGCCCTTGCTGCCAAAATCTATCCTGTGCTAGTTATTTCAGGAATACGAGTGGCTTGGTTTCTGTTCAAGACATTTAATTCTGGCATTTTCCATTTTATTTAATAAAATCAAGATTTCAGAAAGGTGTATTTCCAACCCTGTTTGGGTCATTACATTCAAGGGGTAGTCTAAAACTTTTAAAAAATATGTAACTTTTGGCAGAGTTCAAATTTACAGATAGAGATTTCCCTATGGCTGATTTAACAGAATGTATCAACTTTTCCCTAATTTTAGATACACAACATCATTTTGCATCTCTTACAATCAGGACAACATATTGCCCACATATACAAGCACGATACAGAAGCCTTTCTTAGCCAAGACAATGGCTATATGTACAATTTCACTGAATACGACAAGCCATGAGGAAGTTAATACTTTGAGTTGAGGATATGGGGGTTTTTGGGTTTTTTTCAGTGGTGGGTTTTTTTTTTCTTTTCCAGAAACCCAGGGGACTGAATTAACATAAAAATTCTGCTTACAAGAAAGTTTGTGGAATAAAGCCACTGTTGTAGTTGCTACAGATGATTTAATTAAAAAATTATGGCTAATTTGGTTGAACAACCTATGAAGAGATAAAAGGTAATTTGTTGGTGACATTATTTATGGCAAATAATTTGCCCACATTTTAATGATGCTGCTTAATCATTACTTATACCCTGCCTTAAAATAGGGAATTATTAGTCTCTGGAGATTTGTCTTTTCCCTTTGTTGCTTAAAGTTTTCATGAAGTTGTAAATGACTAAATGTGCTCCAGGAACCACCATTTAAGAAGACTGTTTCTTTATTTTTGCATAGCACATTTTGTGATTAAGTCCTTACTCACATTTTTTCTGTCTCTTCTTACTACAAATGGTAGGGAAAAAATTAAGCTCGTTCGGAGAGCTACCTTTCAAAAAAGGACACATCAGTGATTGGACATTTTTAGTTGTCTTAAACGCAAATATCTTTCTGTTGTTCTGCTATGTTAGTTATGACGGTAACAAGTCTGGCATAACTGTGGAAGATAGAAGTGTCCAAGAAAAGAAATTTAAAGGCAGCCTTTTTTGATATATCTGCATTATGAACTCTCTATAACGTTCAGGGCACTCTTTTCCTACTGCACTTTTTTTAAGCTTCTGCTTTTTACTAAATCATGAGTTCAGACTATTTGGTGCCATATTCCAGCTGTTCCAGCACGGGTGAACTGAGTGGGAATGAGGGCTAGGAACCTCTCCTTTTAGCAAATTACACGTGGCATTTTGGTTGCCTGCAGACATTAAAGGAACAAGGAATGACACTGATGGCTTTAGCAGGCAGCAGGGTACATCTGTCCTGGCTTTGCCCTTCTAATCAACAACTCTGCTGGGCTGCCGCTACTCTGAAGAGGCTGCTGCTTCCACTGCTCAATTTCCTTTCCCTCTAAGTACCCTCACCAGCACTGTGCATATCCCTCCCTTCACCATCTTTAGTTAATGAGGTGTAGAAACAATGTTGTGATCTCAAGGCTTCACTGCATTTCAGGATGTTTGAAAATTCAGCTAGTTGTTCACCTGGCACCATTTAATAGTTCTAGGGCATTTGTTGCAAATCTAAATGGAAGTGTACTTTTTCCTCCCTTTTGTCATTTGGATTTTCAGTTTTCAGTCACTCAGAGTAGGATCTGGCCCACTCTGTAGTGACTGGCAGGTTTCAAATGTAAGCAGGTTAAGTAACTGTTTTGGGGAGTGTATTCATGCCATGAGTCGGACCCATGCTAAAGTACATGCATGTGCTTATGCATGGCTGGAAGTCAGAGTAATTCTCTGAATAAATGTGAAGGTCTGAACATGACATGAAGAAAAGCTTTTTCTTTGCTTTGCATCGTGCTTCGGATATCACTATATTCATGCTGCCTTAAAGATGGAAAACGCATCTCAGTGTTTTGGAAAGGCTGACTCAACTGAATGATTACCTGCCTAAGCAGAAATCGGCTACACATGCGACAACACCAGCACATCAGGGGAATGCTATGCATGGCCATGTAATGAAAATACAAACCTGAGGTAGCCCCTGTAGTTGCAATGTTGCTTTAAGCTACTCGCAGTTTGCCATGCTATTTGTAGGACAGCAAAAGTACATAGTCTTATCATTTTAGATGGTTTTCAGTATGAAGTGAGGACTAAA
Source organism: Stercorarius parasiticus (assembly GCA_013396915.1). Lineage (NCBI taxonomy): Eukaryota > Metazoa > Chordata > Aves > Charadriiformes > Stercorariidae > Stercorarius > Stercorarius parasiticus. Next base: position 383,481 of record VWZL01000443.1, on the reverse strand, counting down.
AGAAACTGATCTCAGTATCAAAGTAAGGCTCACGTCTTTGCTGCTGCAGAAAACAAACAAGACCAATGTCTAATTTTCTTGCAGTCTACAGCAAGGCAGACTGAGGTAACCGCCTGTGTTTTGTTTTGTTTGGGCTTTTTTTTTTTTTCCAAGAAGGTACCAAATTCCTTGTTAGTATAAAGATGGCAGATATTCTTCCAGTCATTTTGTCATAGCAGACAGGACAGTAAAGTCCTGTGTTCCAGCAACATCCTTTTCCACAATGGTCCATTCTGGCTTATTTTTGGGCAACGGTTCAGAGCAATCTCAGAGGTCTTATTTCAGAGTACCTGGATTCGTATGCCACATATGAAAAAGTAGGGTCATTCTGTACCTAAATTACTGCTCAGGTAGTGAGTCCTAATTATCGCATTCTGCATAAATAGCAGAAGCAGAGTTCATGTAATGAATCAACTGAAACTCTGAACAACCCTCTGCCTTGTTTGTTATCTTTCTCTGTAATGACCCTTTCTCTCTAATGTCCCTCTTCCCTGTGACATGCACTTCTTTTTGGGCAACATAGCCACCAAACTTGGTATATTAGGTCCTGTGGCAGGTACTGTTATTGCTTAACCTTACCTTTGTCACATACCAAATTAGTTCTTCAAAAATGCTGGAATAACTACTGTGACATCTTTATATAGTAGATCTGTAAATTCTGTTTCATGCTGAAAATCTTTCTTTAGAGGTGTAATATTTATGATTAAGTTCCTCCCTTACCTAAGCCCCATGGAACCTTGCTTAAAGTTTACTGACCTACAGTTATTACTGCAGCTTTCAGTGTTTTGAGATTTTAATTTGATAGTCTTGGATTTAAAAATGAAGTGCATAGTGGGAGGGAGAATGTTATTTGGAGTCTAACTGGAAAAATCCATTTTTTTATCAGTTGTTCTGAAAGACGGGCATTTTCTAGGTTTGGCTGTTGAGACTGAAAACCACTGTGGACAAAATAAAAACTCCACTTTTTTTTTGTACAAGACATTTAATGAATTGCATCTGTTCAACAGTTAGGGAACCTGTTATGTTAACCAAAGCTTGTTTTCTGGGGACTGTTTTTGAAGCTTAGTCTGACATAGCAGTTATCACAGAACTTGTGTGCCTAGAGAACGCTGAATCAGCATGTAAATTTGTCATTCTGCTGAAAAATAAAGTGGGAGTTCAAGAACCCTTTGAAACAGCACTATTATTCACCAAAGCATAGACTTTATTGCCACTACTATCTTACCTTTCCTGTAGTGATTTCTTCTCGTCATGAAGGGAACAATTGATACAATTTCCTAGTTCTTATTTTGCTTCTTAACTACCCTAATCTTAAATAAAATATAGTCATGTGCTTGACTGACCCATCTTCCTCTCCCAGTTTGAAAATGCTATATATAATTTATGACTCATTGAATATGCTAAATCTTGTGTTTTTAAAACTATATTCATGGTTACTGCATTGGACACATGTCTGGATACAAACATTTCACTCCTGAATGATAAGAGGTGATCTAATGAGTATAATTATTTGAGATCACTTAATCAGAGGCTTCTAAATATGGAACGTATCCAATTTTAAATATGAAATAATAAACTATGGGGGAAAGGTAAGATACCATTCACATAAAACTATAGCCATTATGAGTTTTGAAACATTCTATCAATCTAGAAATATCTATACACTGAGAACACTAAAACCAGCAGCTGTTCCATGTTCGAGTTTTGAAGTTGACTCTAGTGACTTATGATGTGTTGTCTCGACAAATAGAAAGCTATTGAAAAGCTTTATGCATTTGCACAGCTCACTCCTAAATTATGAATCCAGGTAATTTGCTATTAGTTTGTGCGTGTAGCTGAAAACTGCTACATCTGTGCCCATCTGCATGAAACCCCAATGAAAAGAAATGAGTGTGCAGAGATATGAGTGACAAGGGATTATAAACATTAGAGACTTAATTAAACCAAAAAAGCTCCTGCAAAGTTCAGGCTGGTAAACGTATATCTTCCTTTGCTGAACTATGCTAGGAAAAATTATTCTGGTTGCCTAGCAACTACATTGCACAAACTAACTCAGTGGAAAATCTTTGGGTTGGTAGCAAATTAAAAATGGACATTTCATGTGAAGAACTCCTGAACCTTTAGTCAACTGACAAATTCATTGCATGTTACTACAAATTAAAATGGTAATGGGTTTAGGAATATTTTGTAGGGAATGATAGATAGCCAATATGGCTTAACAGCTTAGCAAAAATGCTGAATTAGCTTCTAAGAACAGAGCACTAAGTGCATCCAAAGCACACAGTGTTGATTTGTGGAGGAAAGGCAAACATTGAGAATCCTGGTGAGAAAAAAGATGATTTTGGAAGATCTTGTTTACAACTTCCAGTGTACACATGCATTTTCCACACTCATGACAAGTTCATTTAGCAGTTCTTTTGCAATTTAGCCTCGAATAGAGAAGCAAGAGGAAAATACTAGCGAATTCACATTTTCACAGATCAGCTTCAGAAAACTATATTGCCGCAGCCCAACTCTGTCAATTGCTGAGTACGCACCTGCAGCAGAACCTGCTGCTTGCCTGAGCTTCGGAGCAGTTCCCTATGCCCTTGAGAAAGAAGCAGCACAAGCTGTCCAAAAGGTGCAAGGTGCTGTTTGTATTGTGCTTGGTTAAAGAATATTACTTTAATATAATGCTCATAGCTGATGTTGCATCTCCCACTGGTAGCTTTCTTCCAGTTCTTTTTCTTTAGAAGACAGAGCTTTCTTACCATACAAGTCCTTTTCCCATCCAGTGCAAACCACGAACATTTCTTTGTTTGAGAAGCATCCTCTCATAACTTCTGCTGTTACACATGGTAATCAAATCCATAGTCAGCTTAAAATTTTTTTCATCCATGGACAAAATATATCAACAAAACTACTCTGAATCCCACTGTGGGACCTGTTCTCTGCCTCCCCTAAGCCCTGCAAATTCATACAGCTCATGGGGATAAACTGCAACTCCATTAAATTGTACTGCAAGTCTTCTAGATCTTCTAGTGGAATTCATTTTTGTGAGGTTGCTGTACATATAAGACTGTTTTATAATTAAAAAAAAAAAAAAGACCTCTACGAGTTTATTTGTCTTTGCTTTGCTTCAGGAAAGTTTGACTTGTGGCTTGTGAGCAGGTAGGGCTGAACTCACTTAGCGACGTGGGGGAAAAGCTTGCTGTGCTCTCTCCTGTCCAGAATACAGAAACAACTCTCTTCATGCAATTGTAACCCAATAACAAGGTAGCATATTTTTCTGCATTACAACGTGTTCTCTACGAGAGATGGCAGCCTTTAACTCCTACAACTATTCCTGAAGCTAACTTGTGAAGGACCTGTTCTTCTGGCTGAATTGTAGTCACGTAGAGTCTGTAGAGGCATGAAGTACTCCACATGTACTTAGTGGAGTAATGGTCAAAATTAGGCATATAGAAATATAATTATGATAGGGTAAGACATAACTCCTGGTCATATGAAAATGTTGGTATAGGGTTTGTTTTGGGAAGTTTGTTGCTGTCTTCCCTACCTGTGTTTGTTTTGCAATTTAATATTCAGTTAAAAAATTAAAGGATTTTAGAGTTAGATTTTAGAGATCATCTGATATTTTAGAACAGTTAACACAGAACAGCAGCAGCCTTCTTTCTGCTCAATGTGAAGAGGTACTATTGCAAGCCTGTGTCTATATACCTTTTGATTTTAAACTGAACAATATTTTTCTATATCTGATACAATGTCTGGAGCAGCTACAGTGTGCTCATAATAACTTTCATGTTTCAGTCAGTGGATGTCAGTAATGTTAATAGCAAACTGACTCATGCAATTAAGGCAGTTTTTTAAATGCTTTGGGGTCCTTTGATACAGGTACTTTAAGCATTACAGTTTACTTCCTTGCAGATTCCTAGTCAGAAAGAAAACAAAGATTTTAACCTTGCAACATTTATTTGTTTTAATAGCATGAGGGACTGCTATTCTTTATCTTAAACTAATTTGAAATTTAAAGTAGCAATCCCTCCCAACAAATAAGTATTTTAAATAGATATGCAGTTCGCAAGCTGATAAAAAGCAGAACTGACTGTACCCGTGTTAAGTTACAGATAATCGTACTGAATGAGCTTTTAATAACTAGATGTGTCTGTTCTTATATGTCTTATCACCTGCTTTAAACAGTCAGGTTCACCACAGAATCAGAGAATACAATAGGCTGGAAGGCACTTCTGGATGCCATCAGGTCCTGCCCACCTCTCTTGTGCATCAAGATGAGAGGAGGGGGAAGAGGTGCTGGAGCAGGTGTTTTCCTGCAGCTCCGAAGAGACGCCGGTGGGGCAGAAGCAGCAGAGAGGAGCTGTTATGGACTGACCACAGCCCCCCGTTTCCCCCGTGCCACTCAGGAGAGAGGAGGTAGAGGAGTTGGCAATGAAGGAGTGAAGCTGGCCCTGGAAAGAAGGTGGGGGTGGGGGAAGATGTTTTAGGTTTTTTTGTCTTAGTTCACCTTCCAACTCTATTTCAATTGGCAATAAATTAAATTCCTTTTGCTCAGGTCAAGTCTGTTTTGCCCTTGATGGTACATGATCTCCCTGTCGTTATCTTGACCCTTGATGAGCTTTTTCTTCTTATTTTCCACCCTGTCCTGTTGAGGAGGGGGAGTGAAAAAGAGAGAGTGGGGGTCTGGCAGCCAGCCAAGATCAACGCACCATAACACTACTCTAAACAGGATCAATTTCAAATCACATTAGGTTGCTCAGGACCTTGTCTGGTTGATTATTATTTTCTTTTTCTTAAATCTCTATGGATTAAGATGCCACAGCCTCTCTGGGCACCTGTTTCAGTATATAACTTGTCTCCTTGCAAATACTTTTCTTTCAACACACTTTAACTTCCAGGCTTTTACTACAACATAATCATTTGGAAAGATTCCAAATGGAATTCCAAAAGGAATCCAAGAAGGACTCAAGCAGAATATTCTTATTTTCCAAGACAGTTACCTAATGTAGCTATCAATAATTCCTTTAAATTACACACAATACAACAAGGGACTTCGTGCTGTCTGTGACACTATATTTAAAAATCTCAATTTTCCACTTTTTCAGAGAATAATTTTGGCTAGAATCTTCTTCCAAATTGGCTTTCCACCCTAAACAAAATCAAAACATTCCACACTTTAAGTCTCCATGTTTCCCGTGTCTTTCTTCTACTCCTCCTCCAGCAATTCCCTCTCCAAATACAACACATGCAGGCCCAGTATTTTCTTTTGAGAGTCAGAATGACAGCTAAACCAAGAAAATGGGACAGTTTCATTGGAAAGCCAAAAAAAAAAAAAAAAAAAAGACTGGCTCTGACCAGAAGTTCTAAACTTAAACTCTTTCAGTGTTTTCTTTAGCATTTCACAATTTTACAGTCACATGTAGGGTTCAACAGTCTGTTCACCACATGCTGCAGCTTGTTTATGCTCTGAGTAGGTGGACTGCTCTTCAATCCCTGCCTTCCTGACTACAGTTGCACAAAATCTGGTGAACTACATGTGGGGCAATCTAAATATCCTTTATAAGTTTCCCTAGAAGTCAGACAGAGGTGATGAAAACAGATCATAAATGTGAGAAAGATTTTGTTACGTTTTTACCGGGGTTTTGCCAAACATTGAAAATAAAGTGGTAAATTTGCTCAACTTGTGATTAAATATCAGCAGGGCTCTGCCTTCTAAGACCCAATGAAAATCCAATTGAAAAGCACTTTTAGAAGAAGTTGTATAGTTTATAAACCGAAGCAACCTAACTTCCAGTAACATTTAGAGTTTAGAATGATACTACTAGATAATTTTTTTTAGACTTACTGGAAAACTGGTTTGAAAACCATTATTAACAAGAACAGGTAAACTTTAATTTAAGGGAATTACATCTCCAAACTATAGCTCTGTCTCTTCATGATATGCACCTGAAATCTGAAATTCATTAAATCCAGTACTAAAGCTGGAAGATATGTAAAATATACTTGCAATTGTTTCAAGGAGCAAGGGAATTCTTGAATTACAAACCTATATCAAATTAGGAAAACTCTGAAAATTTATTCAAGGGAAGTGGAGAAATAGTGGTGCTGTGCAGGAACATTTAGGCAGTTACAGAATAAAACTAAAGGGTCATGTAGAAAAGAATGCACTGAACTTAAAATATACTAGAGCAAGATGAGTTTACCTTTTGCATATTACTTCTTCTGCTCTGTGTCCTAGTGCTGAAGTTAGTTGTGACTTACCTTTGAAGCACATGACCCACCAGAAGAGGCTCAGGGAACTGGGTTTACATATCCTAGAGAAGAGGAGAGGAGGTGAGCTGCAAAGGGAACATAACAGAAGCCTTCCGGTGCCTATGAGGCACTCCATCAAGAAGATGGAGTCAGGCTCTTTATAGATGTGCATGACATGAGGACAAGGGACAATGGATAAAAACTGACAGAGATGGAAGTTCTAACTTAACGGGTGGGAGGAGCGGGAATGCTGTGAGTACAGACAAGTGTTGGAACAGACTTCCCAGAGATGTTGTGGAATGTCTGTTCTGGAGGTTTTCAGGACCAGACTTCATAAGCTCCTGAGACACCCTGTCTAACCTCAGAGCTGACCCTGCTTTGAGCACAGCTGGACTAGAGACCTCCTGAGGTTTCTCCAGCCTGAATGACTCTACATTTCACTGTTGATTCTGTCCTGTCTCTTTGCTGGTTAAATAATAATAGACTTTAAAGAAAAAATAAATGCTTTAGCATGGTTTTTAATATTTTTCTTCATATGAGAATTAGTTTTGTGGTTGACTTACTACCAGGGCTGAGGAGCTGTGCAAATGTGCAGTTCTCGTTACAAAGTACTATACTGTAGTTTGGCTTAGTCATTCAGACACATATTCATCCCATTTAGTTGCAGCCAAAGTCAACTAATATCTTGTACTGTGCTGCTTTTTTATAAGCTCCCTTTCACAAAGGCTGTGTGAATGATTGACAGTTTTGGAGTCAGTTCTCGAACAGAAAGTTCAGAGTTCTAGTAATTAAAGTAATCTTACATGCTGATATGAAAATCTGAGAGGATATATCCTGAACAGAAGACTGAGACTGATGGCATGCAAATTTCATTGTCTGAAACAAAATGTTTTGTCTCTGTGCACTTGCAAGTAAGCAAGTGGAGTGAAGGATAGATTTACAGGAGACAGTGGTGATGGACATAATTTGAAATAAGAGAAGTTTGGATTGGATGAAGGGAAAAACTTTTTCACTGTGAGGAATCAAACAGTAGAAGAGGTTGCCTACGCGGGCTGTGCAGCCTTCATACTTGTAGGCTTTCAAGGTCTCACACTGAGGAACCTAGTTTCATCCCATAGCTGACCAAGTAGGAGTTTGGAGTAGAGACTTCAACTTCAGGTTGGAAATAACATCAGTCATTCCTACTGAAGTATCAGTGGTTAGTGTAGGTGACAAGCCATTAAGTGTCATGTTATACAATGGTCTGGGCTCAGGTCATTTCAGTTACACCTGGTGACACTGTCATATTTCATTAAAGAAATTATTTGGAGTAAGAATGGGAATCACAGCTTTTCTAGCTGTCAAGTGTGCTGGGAGTTAGAAGAAATACTAACCTGTGAAGTCAGCCTCTCTGGCTTTATTGGCTTTATTATTTAAAAGAATAGGAAAAACAAGAGTGAGAGCATGTTATATTGGCTACCTAATAGTGGAACGTTTAGGATACACTTGCTATGTCCTTGTTTACACTATGGATTTGAACTCCTTCTTACAAGACACAATGATCCCCCCCTTTTTTTCACCTTTTTTTTTTTTTTAGAGCAAGTAGGATCTATGTCCAACTTAAGCCTAGACCCTTCCTTCTCCCCCCCACCCCATTTTACAAAGGACCATCCCTAATAAACAAGATCTGATATTTCTTGTGGTTCCATATGAGTTTTGTTTACCATGCATAAAAAGGCCGTATTTGTTCCCGTCTTGATGTTTTAATACCAAGAAATCTGAGGACTTAAACTGAAGAAAAAAAATTTAAAAAAAACAACAAAAAACAACCACCAAAAAACCAAACAACCTGCTGTGAAAGATTGGTAACAGTAAAATATTATAGAAATGCTAATAACAACAAAAAAAAAAATATGTAAAAGTGTCATTGCAGGAAAACCATGGAATCACACAGCTGTAAGGGCAGGACAAATTAGCCTACATAAGGTTTAACAGCAATAGTGTATGTGCAAGAAATAAACATGCTGGGTACTGTGCTAGGGTACATTTAAAGAGGTGGTAGTGATGGAAGCATCAGGTTCAACTGCTGCCCTACACGTGTAACCCTGAGATGCAAGTTACAGTATCTTCAGTTCATCAGCTCAGTAATACAGCAGTGCAAGGAATTTTCATTGTTTACATTGATTATTATTTTATCAAGTATTACACAGATTAATAAAACAGTCTGCTATAAAAATTATTGAATCAATGTACCTATTTAGTGGTGAAATGGTTGGAAAACTGTAAAACCGCAAGTAAATAACTGTAAGGATAAACATCTTAGCTAAGAACTTGCAGTAAAAGATTGCCTAATCAGAAGGGCTCACTTGGAAAAGTCTGTGATCGAGGTATTGACCGAACAGTCTAGTCTGAACACCATCAGCAGTTCTAGGAATCTCAATACCTGAAAGAAGTTCAGGCAAGTGTCTGTCAACCACATTTTCATTCCATGCCACCAGTGCTGTAGATCAGAAAGGTTGTTAAGCTTCATTTGTTTATTGCATAAATATTACTTTGAACTAATTGAATACACTGTTACTGTTAGTGAAAACTTTTATGCTACTTAGCCTGATTTGAAAGGTTACAACACTGCCTGAATCATGAATCATTTGAAGTGATAGACTGCCTTCATCCAACTTAGTACAAATACTGTAAAGACTGAAATTCTATACTAGCCATGAATAAAAACAACCCGATAACCAGAAAAATATGTTTGATAAGAATGGGTACTCTTACACCCGAAAATAAATGCAAGTATAGTATGTTTTAGTCTTTTTCATCCTTAGCTATGTTATAATCTGGTTTGATGGCATTGTAAAAGTAGTGTGACAGAGAATATTTATTAGTTAACAAGCACTGAAGGACTCAGGTGAACTCAAAATCAGTTTTGTAGTATGACATACACTCTTGCAATGGGAAACTGAAGATTTTTTTGTTTTGATGAGTTCAAAGCTTAATCACACAAACTTTTTTTATAGTGAAGCATTGCTTGGCTGGTTCTGAGCATGGCAATGAAAACTAACCCTAAGCATCCGTCATTAGACCTTCAGATGAGAGCATGGTATTTTTTTTCATATTAGACATTAGTCACCAGCAAGTGGGTAAGCATTGCTGACCTAAATTCTGTCTGAATCACTTCAAACAATTTCAGTGTTTCTGCTGAAATACCCTAGAACGAAATTAGTGTTGACATTGAAACCAGACAGTCACACTGAAGGTTCAACAGACATCAGCTGTCTGATTATTTTGCCTTGAGCTGCATGCTCCCTTTTTATTTGTGGGATTCATTTGTCATGTAACGTCAGTCCTTATGCAATTTTAGTCATGATTTGCCAAGTTTAGTGGTTTGGGGTTCTTTTCCTAATTTTACAAAGTAGGTATAGTTAGAAATTTTGAATGCAACTTTCATCCTATCCTATTCTGCATCTCAACAGCACTGAATTCAAACCTGCTACTTACGTAGCAGCTTTGAGTAAACCAGCAGCTAATACTGCACTGATTCACAATTACAATTTCCAGTACAACAGAATCATGAGAAAGCAGGGATTAGATTATTTGGTTGCAACTCAGTGGTGGTGGATGGCAATCACAGGGGAATATGCAGTGTTTGCTGCAATTCAAAAAGCCACTGAGTCAACCAGCTCCAGGACTGTAAGACCTGCCATAAGTACACAGTGGCCAGGGTGGAGAGATTCTGTATAAACATTTTCTGTTTGTGTTTTCTGTTTATGTATGTTATCCCCCTCTGAAATAAAACTGGTATTAGGCTCCTTATTTATCAATAAATTATATTTAGCTGTTGTTTTTTCAACTTAATCTCTTGTGTTTAAGAGAAATTGGAAAATGGGAGATATAATATATAAAATAAATATAATTTTTTTCATATTACAGGTGAAAGTAAAAATACAAGCATCTTTCATTCCTACTCCTTTATTCAGTTTGCACACAATTAGCTTCAGTACAGTTAAAGAACTTCAATAACTTCAGTGCAATTACTCTTAGTAGTAGATTTAATCATATATATTAAATAATTCAAGGTCTTTGCATTTACTGAATCTTTATGTTTTGACCCTGTATTTTCAATAGAAGATATATATTAGGATGGTGAAGAAAAAAATTGCAAGCTCTTCCTTCTTGAAGCAAACTCATATTGCAAGACAAGTTACAGCAAAAGTACTTTACTAATGCATTTTTTCATAGACTTATTCACAACTTATACTACACAGGGAATATGTGGATGGATAAGTGTAAATTTAACAACTGTTTAATTTTTTAAATGTGTGTGCACTTTAAAGATCGGTCATATGGGCTTCTTCTAAATGCACACTTTGAGAAGTTTTAGTATTTGTTTTCCTTTCTCTTGGAAAGTCTTATTTTGCCTTGCCTCCCAAATATCTTTTTTTTCACTCTTTAATAATAAGGGTTCTGTTTATTTTAATAATTAAAGCCAAATCAGAAGGGAGTAAGCTTAATTCATTAAAAAGAACAAACATTGCCCATCTGCAGCTTTATTAGGCTTTTTTTTTTTACATTTTAGCTTTTAAAAAATTATTACTAGGTCTCATATCTGCTAGGCAGTAAAGATAAGAGGGGAGATGAGCATTGCTCTTGACACCTACATTCAGTTAGACATTTAGTTTCATATTTGGAAACACTTTTATTAGTTATCTGGCTACATGCACGTTTATTTGGAATGCCAAAAGCAGGCTGTTGTGGAATCAACTTGTGTTAACCAAATTTAATTTGTTCAACTTGAAAACTAATTTTTGGGAGATTCTGGATCTTCATAAGATAGGACTAGATGGTACAGGGAGACAGTAGCAGACACCTCTGTATATGAAAATACATATGTTTGGCATGCTGCAGAGCTCCCAGTAGAGATGTATGTCCTAAAGAACTACAACAATTTTCTTGAAATCTTCTAGCATAATTCTTATACTGAATGACTCATTCTCTTCTCTTGTACTTTAACTCAGAATACCAAAAGAACGCCTCTTTCTCACACAACAGCTGCCAGTGGCAACCAGTCATCACTATTAGATCTGCATCTGGCCCCTGCTATGTTCTCAGACTTATAGTTTTAGCAGTCTGAGTCCTTAAATTTTGCTCTTGAAACTCTGGGGTGGGTTAAAGTGGTCAATCAAATTGAGGTCAATATTTTCTATGTTTCCACATCAATCTCACAGAGTGCCCTTTCTGATAGCACTTTTCAGATAGGATCACTTCAGATATGACAAGCAATGTGTCAACTATTTCTTACTTCAATCACTTCAGTCACTATTGTCACAGCCAAAACAGATTTGATGTGGGGAATTTAACTTAATTTATTGCCAATTAGCATAAATATTTAATTACTGATTTGTGTATGGGGGAAACACAAAGAAACACTAACCATTTAAAACACTGCTAAAAACTACCTTTCCTCTTCTTTTTCCACACTCAGCTTCACTCTGGACACCTCGGCCTCCCCTCTTATAATTGCCACGGGTCACCTCAGTGAGGCAATGGTTCAGGAGTTTATGGTCAGTACATTGCAGTTTCTTTCTGCTACTGCTTCTTTCTCACTCTTTGCATATGCTCTGGTGCGGGTCCTCCATGGGCTGCAGTCCCCTTGGGGGTGTGACTGCTCTCTCATGGATCACCTCCTGCTGTGTTGACCTCGGTGTTCCCTTTGCTGTTTCTCCCTCTTTCTTCCCTCCTCCTCTGCCTACGTGTCATTTTCTGCCCTTTCTTAAATACACTTTCGCGGCAACACCAGCCCGTGGCTGAGGGGCTCAGCTGTGCCCTGCGTTGGGGCCGGCTGTGCCCAGCACGGGGCAGCCCCGGCCCGGCACCACAGGGGCCACCTGGCAGCACCTCCACTGCTAACACCTTGCCATTTAGATGCAATAGAGACCTACATCCAACACAGGTCTGGCCTGTGTAATCATAATTCTCTTCTTTGCCAGGTAACAAGAGAAACCCTTCAGGAAACTTCACCTCTTCCATATCCTCAGCACACGGCAGGTTTGAATGCTTGTTTCAGCTAGTGGATATTAAAAGCTGGGGTTGTTCAGCTGGAGAAGATAAGGCTCCGGGGAGACCTTATAGCAGCCTTCCAGTACCTGAAGGGAGCCTACAGGAGAGATGGAGAGGGACTCTTTATCAGGGAGTGTAGCGATAGGATGGGGGGTAATGGTTTTAAACTGAAGGAGGGGAGATTTAGATTAGATATTAGGAAGAAATTCTTCACCATGAGGGTGGTGAGGCATTGGAACAGGTTACCCAGAGAAGTTGTGGGCGCCCCTTCCCTGGAAGTGTTCAAGGCCAGGCTGGATGGGGCTTTGAGCAGCCTGGTCTAGTGGGAGGTGTCCCTGCCCATGGCAGGGGGGTTGGAACAAGGTGATCTTTGATGTCCCTTCTGACCCAATGTATGTGCACATATGTGTATGCATATACACGTGTTTTGACTTGAGTAGGTGTATATAGATAGCTAACAACTTTTTATCCAGATGAGCTAATGCATCAGGCTGCAGGAGTGCTCCTGAGACAGAGCCGTGGCTGGAGCAGTACTCTGTCAGTTCACAGTCCCTGCTGGTGTTACACTCTTAAAGCCTGACATGGCTTCAGTTGGGAGAACTTTGGAGGGCTGTGAGGAAATGCTGATTGGTGCCTTGCTGATATAATCCTTTAATAAATCTTGCTGATGAGCATCTGCAAATTTAAACTGAGCAAAAAACCCCACCCTTTTTCCAACATTTACAAGAATGCTATGGTAGGAAGTATGCAGAGACGCTCTCAAAAGCCCAGAGAGGGAACAACTAGTCGACATGAGAGAAGGCCTGTGATTGCATACAAGGAACTGAGACAGAAAGCTTCATCTCAAGGTAATGCTCCACTGGCCATTAGGAAACCAATTATCAAGTTAATTATTTTATGGTTTGCTTACATTATACTTAATCCTGGTTTTTATAGTTAATTTTATCTTCCAAGAAAATTCATAGAAGTTTGACTTGACGTCCATGTAGTTTGGTGCAGAAGGCTACTAGGAATGTTCTCAGGGTTGTTTGGTTTTGGGGTTTTGTTGGTTGTTTTTTTTTGTTAGGGTCACTTAATTTAGGAAACCATTAAGGTTAATCTACTATTCCAGTGGAAACACTGGCATACAAAGACCTATAGTCTGATTTTGGAGGTGACATCCCAGCTTGAGGTGGAACAAGAAATGTATACTTTGCTATTTTTATGTTAATTTTATCATGTTCTAGCTCAGCTCCTGTTTAAATAAAGACATCAGTGAATATTATTCTACAGAAAACAAATACAGACAGTTTAGCTCATTCTCATGGAGTGAGCTCCATGAAATGAGTCAGTTCTTCCTCCTACAATGAAGCTGTAGATCAGCCATGTGAAAAAAACAGTAGAATTATGAGTTTAATGTGCAGCTGATTATAACAGGATTTAGGCACCTGGCACTCCTGCACACATTTGACGATTTTAGCCTTAATCCCTTGTCTGAATTATCTATTGAAACACTGATAGAAATTTGTCTATTTTTAAAGTTTCTGTCTTTGTTACTGTGACATTCAATATGCAGGAGAAGATTTCTAAGAATAGCTGCTTTTTTTTATGTTATTCTCTCAGGAGCCGCGTTTCTCTTTATCAACCGCAGATTTCTTAATAGCTGTTCACACAGTGCTTAATACAGATGGTGTTTCACTCTGATACAGAAGTAAATAATATAGCCATTTACAAACACTGAATTTAAAACAGAGCGGTCAACATCACTTTCTGACTATATCACAAGACTTTGAGGAACCAAGTTTGACTGTTTTTAAGAGTTGCACTGAATGCAAATGCTATACAATAGAATTAAAAATTCTTCATTCCAACTTCATGTAAATATATTATTCTTGGAAGAAAGAGCATCAGCAGCCTCTTGCATTTGATATTCCAGACTTCAATTGCTATTTGATCCTAACTGTCTGATAGTTTCACTTCAAGACGAAGTCCAAGTTCCTACAGAAGAAAGTAATACTGGAGTTTTACTCTGTATCAGCTGTCTAACATGCACCACAGAAAAAAAGTGTTATTTTTTTCCAGTTTTCCATCCTTTTGTCGAATACTTTCAGCCCAGTTTCAATGGACTTCCGTTCAGTAAGGTCAGTAGAAGAATTTCTATGTGTTGCTAAGGGATTTTAGAAGCAGATCCTCTCTTCTTCTGCTGACATTTAGTAGACACGGCAAGCAAAGAACATCTTCAGCACTACTTCAGATGTATGCTTCATCTCCCTCTGAGCCTGAATACCTAGTGTGTGACACAGTCTGAATTTTTTAATACATTATCTCCATGTACTTAAGACTATTTCATGTGTTTATATAGTTACATTTAACACAGAACAGACTGAGGTAAATATCAGGGAAAAAAGCATTCTTTTGTAAGGCTACATTCTTGATCTCTGTAATACACTGGTTACCCATAGGGACAAATGTGTGAAAGATATTTTAATGAAAATAATTATTTTTCAGTCTGAACCGAATTTTGTAGAAATTTGGTAATTAACAAGAACACAGAAATTCATGGATAGAACAGAAATCTTCTTTTTCAGAGACCCAAATGCCATTTTTATCTATTATTGTTAAAATAGTATCAGGAAGACTTACTAAACAAAATTTCAAAGCTTTTGTGGCATTTAGTTGACTTTTAAGGAGATTATAATACTTTTTGTGTCAACATGCAGCATGTGAATGGTTGCAATATTCAATAGTGATCTATTTTAACAGGTGAATTAGGGCCTAAGACATAAATTTCATAAAGAGATATTGATCTTACTGGAAGAACGTGGACAACCTTAAAACATGCTCTTTTAAAACTACTACTTTTTCTGTAATAAAAAATATATATTTCCAAAATATATTATTTATTTTAAATCTTAGCAACAATGTATGTTAAATTTTATTATATGGGGTATTTTAATATTGATATTAAAATGTGTTAAAAATATCAAGCCACAACTATTAATTCTCTACATTTTGTTGTCTTTTGTGATTCACTGCAACAGTAATTTCCTGTAAAACTTGTTGATATACTTCAGTGTCAAGAGTTCTAGTATTTTAAATTTATCTTTGCTGTCCGTAAGTTTGCGGTTTGAGGCTATGCTTGTATACAAGCTTTGTTCCCGAGTAAACTGAGGTATTCCTCCAAGAAAGGCATTATCTTACTATCATGTGCAAGCACTAGTATGTTTTCTCAATTTTTTCCCCCTCTTGTTTACACAGGAAATATTCTAATAAGCGGTGGCATTTTCAGAGGTAGTATTTTGATTTGCTTTAATATGGTGCTATGAGATACTTTGTGATAACGATAAAAGGGTTTTACCTTATAGTGATAACAGAGCCGATATATTAAGGTGGTTTCCAAGAAATAATAATTAAACACAAAAACTTTTTTTTTTTCTGTAGGGGGAAAGATTTTAATGGTTTTAGGCTTTCGAATAAAAGACATGAGATACATAATGGTTTAAGAATATTGGTTTGGTTGAACACTCATTAAAAAATTCAAGATGTGTTAATTGGTACAACAAGTGGTTTGCATACTATATGCAATTATGAAAGTATATTTTTCTCAGAATAGAACAAAGGATGTGGTAAGATAAGGAAAGCTTCCTAAGATACTTTGAAGATCAAAAAACTATGCATTATTCTAAATGTGTGACAGTTCCCAGGTATTTAAAAGATAGTGCTAAAGACTATAGATATTGGTACAGCATTATTACTAATATAGATTAAGCAAATAACCAATGTAAAATATTACTCTGTAAATATTTCAAAATGGCTAAAAGCTCAGTCATCACTTTATCTACTTTCTCTCATGAGTCCTGACCTTGGGTTAATATATTCTTGGTGCAAAACATAAATAATTTAAAATGTTATGTATATATCAAATGGCTTTAGGTAGACAAGAAAATCTGATTGAGCAGCACCACCTGTAATAAGGGAGCCAATGTTTTCTCTCACTATAAAAACTCATTTTTAGGCATTTTGTCTTTAAACTTTTGGCCTAAAGTTTTCTAACCCTAAGATTGCTTCATGCAGTCTTGGGACTGCCTTTTCGCATGAGATTTTCCAAACTGAATCACCTGAGATAAAATGAAAAGAAGAAAAACCTCTTCTGCAATATTAGAAAAGAATGAAAATGCACTGAAATTTGGAAATTTGACTTTTACGGAGAGGGAGTTTTCTGTGTGTTGAAGGGAAAAACAGCCTAGCTATGAGGAAAGGTTTAGTGAGAAGTCCTCATGGAAAACTGATGAGGAACGTGGGTAGATGGCACTGTAACTTGGGACAAGAAGCGGCTGGGACAGCAGCTCTGAGGGGCTCAAGCTGAGACATGGAGGGCAACCTGGAACAGTGGCCTCAGGGAAAAGCTAGGCAGAAATCTGTCCTGATAAGGGAACACATCAACAGTGCATTGAATTAACTTTGAGGTTTCCAAATCCCACTATTGCCTCTTATCAGCAAACAGGGAACCCACTGCTAAAGTCTCTCATTTCTCTGAAGTGCTTTTCCGAGCAGAAGATAAGCAAACGCTGCTACCAACTCTCCTGCTTGCTCAAGTGATGTGTTGGCTTTAGAGTTTCTAGTCCCAGTTGTACATAGATGGATTGCACCTGATTTTATGCTGTTTGAATATTCTTTTTAAAAATAAGGGATTAATGCAAAAAAATTTACTCCTGAGGTTGTAGGTCAGTCATTCCAAAGTTGCTAAAAATGAGTGTTAGTTGCCTGTGTGGTTTTACTTCATTATCCATATGCATAAGCTTTATGATTGTTTTATTATACTGTACTGTGCGTCCTATAGGACTGCAACCAGTTCTGTATCCATGCTGGAGAAGCCTCAATTACAACGTCACTGCCTCCCTCTTTGCACCAATTAGAAAGCATGCAGGAAAAGAAACATGACTCAGTGGTTAAGCCTGTCAGGTATTTTCCTGGGATAACTCAGTTGTATTCTTGTCTGTGCCAAAGATTGCATGAATCCAAGACAAATGGTTTACAGGTAGTCACTTGGTGAGGTGCCTGGTTTTGGGTGCTTAATGGAGATACTGGGTCACAGCTGCTGCAACTGAGATCAATATGAGGTGTGTTTTAAACATGAAGTACTGCAATGGTCAAACTGTTCTGAAGAAGAAGAATCAGTTTCGCACAGACACACTGGGTAAGCAGATTTGTGAATACTGTGTGAGGTCTATACACTATTGGAAATAGAGCACAGAGATTTTCATAAGCCTTTTTTACACGCATGACGTAAAACTAAGCTAATCTCTGTAAAACACTTAGGTGTTTAACGGTAAGACGCATAAAAGAATACATAAAGTACTTGGTTCTACCATGTACATCCACCACCAAGAAAAAAGAAAAAAAAAGAATTTGGAGGGGGTGATTTGCCTGATGTGTAATTAAAGATAAAAGAAAACGAAGGAATCTACTTAAACTCATACCCCATAGAGTAATGAGAACTTAAAAATCTAAGTACCTCTACTAAGATTTCTCTGCTGTGCTTTTTATTTATATCAGCAGTGAAAGGTATTTTATTTGCCAGCTGAAGCAACAGACTTCTTCATTTCAGCAGGTTGAGAGATCAGTTTATACAAGGCTTACTGTAAATCATGGCCTGATTTTACAAATTGGGCAGCTTTAATGTTTATGCAGTAGATAACACAGCCTTGAAAGGATTTAAGCTGTTCTTTTTTGATAATATAATTTAGTGTTCTGATATGAGACTCTCTGTTTTATGCTTATTTTAAAGTTAGCCCAAGACACCTGGTGAAACAGTTTCCATTACAGCTTACTTGAACCGTAAAAGGCAATATACACTAGATGTAATAAAAATCCAACATTGCTCCTATTTTCATTCTTCATAATTTTCACAAGTTATAACCTGTATAAATGATTTTTATTCATTTAAATAATTTCAAAAGGAAACTCAAAATACAACAGGAGGCAGTATGAAATGTGAGGATTTTTCAAAGTAATAATTATTTGTCTCTTCAGATAACTGTCTTGTACACAAAATATAAGTTTTAACAGGGCAGAATATACATATCTTTATAGCATAGATCTCCCAGATTTACGGTAATTAGGTAGTGGATATGAGGTTATTGAGTCAATACTTGACTCAAACTGTACTAATAAAAAATAATTGCTTTCTCAAAAGAGATTTCAAGATTTATAAGCATAAAGTTGGAAGCCGCCTCAGTTTCTTCAGTAGGAGCAGAAGACTAATGACAAAAGAAGAATAATCCCTTTCTTTTCATTTCAAACTAAAATTTTATGTGCTAAATGCTAGGAGCTTTCCTTATTTTTCTGCTGTGAAAACATTCCTATATTTCTGTTATATTTTATATGGATATTCTAAGGACAGAATATATCTTGCACAAGGCTTTCTCTAGATTCCTTCAGTTTGACTTCAGGGATAAAGCTCAGATTAACACCTCAATTGCTAATATTAGCGAGCAGCTCATTCCTTCTGGAATTTATGCCTCTCTTCCTTGTCTGCATCACAGCAGCCAACCTTTCTGCCAGGGGCTTAGCATAATGGTGAGGTTAGAATTAGAGGTAAAGTGAAAGTATGATTTCACAATAGCAGCGAGCCTTCGCATGCCCATGTCCATACTGCATGTAGCTGCTGCCATTATCTTATTCTGTAGTAAAACAAGTAGTTATTTCCAGGGCTACCAATCCAACCTTTACCCTAAGCATTAAATATGCTTTGGTGAAATCTTGAATCCATTTGTGTACCTGGTTTAAAGCCCACCAGTTACTCTAACTTAAATATAAAGGTCGAGACATCTAATTTATGTGAAACAGTTGTTCCAGACTCTACTGAAGACTAAATTTAACAATGGTTCCTTTTTTATCGCATATGTGGTCTGGGGCTTATTTACAATAGTCATCTCCAGAATGAAAGAGAGGGCATATATACACTAGAGATGCAGACATCTAAAACTGGCTCAGTTTCCAAAAATCTAATGTATTCCTTTCAAAGATTGTGTTCTAAGCAACACGTTTTAAAAGGAATACGTTTTAGAGTACTGTGGAGCTGTTTTCTTAAAACTGCAAAGGAAGTGTATATATGAGGGCCAAGACAATTGGTAAGTGGAAGAATTGAAAGCTAAGGTAGCATGGAAACTTCAGGATTTCTACAGTGCCAAGCAACGAATTGTCAGAGAACACGCCAGGCAAAATTTAGCAGAAAGTGTGTGAAGATGATGAGCATGCTTTCATTTTTGTAACTTGTGACTATTTAGTTAGTGGCTTTCAAAAGATATCCAGAAGAATAAAATAAGAATAAGATGGGCTAACATTAAGTCAATGATGTCAGTGGCCATGTTTAGATGTTCAGTTTGACTTGAACTTTGATTTTTATTTAGAATTTCTTCTAGGATGTGGGCTTGATAGTTTGAAAGATTTAGAGAGACTTTGTTTTGGCTGTAATAGTAGTGTAAAATAGTCTAATAACCATTACTTATGTTATTTAAACATCTTACTTGATTTCCATTTGAGGATGAAAGTTCTGGAGTAACTAAAATTCATGCTGGGGGATTTCAGAGTTCCTGTGAAATGCTCAGCTCTTCTAGGGGTGGGGATTTGGGGGAAAGACAGAGGAAAGCAAGAAGTTTAAATGAGACTTGTATTTTATTTTCCTGTAACTTTTCCATTTTAAGAGGGGAATATCATACATACAAGGAAGAATTTTTTTTGAAGACTCATTCTCTCTCTCTCCAAGGAAAAAAAATCCTTGCAAAAGTGTTCCTGTCTTTTCACATCTAGATCTTCTGAAGCAGAGGTATTTCCAATTGCTAAACAATTTAAAAGCTATTAAGCTTCTGCAGAGTATGAGGACTTTCTGAATAGGAGGTACAGAGGACTGTACTCTCAAGGTCAAGCAGCCCCTTGAGGGTAGTAGTAATCATTGCCCTTGATAGTAGTCACACTGTCATTAGCACCTTTATCACAGTTTTTAACTCATTTTAGGATAGACTGGTGGACTAAGGTTGGTTAATAGATAAACTTCATCTTATTACAGTACCAAAAGGCAAGAAGCCAGCTGTAAAATTGTGGTGAAGCTTATTGTTGTGATGACAAATACCATTATCATCTACCATGTATCAGTGAAATACTACAGAAGAGTGTGACACACTTAAATGTTTCTAAGCATGTCCCATATTAGGTCTTTGCACATTTTAATTGATTTTCCCACCTCTTCAGCTATGCCATAGTTTTTTTGCACTCTAAACACTTTAAGTGGGGAAATATTTCAGTCAGCCTAATCTTAGGCACAGTTTTACAGAACATCCCTCCATGTTTGGCAACATGTGTGTTCTTTGCTGTTGATGATGTGCTGTCATTCAATGTATAGATGAATTTAGCTCACTTAGTTTGAAAAACAGGCAAAATAATGAAGATTTTTAAAGAAAGATCTATAAACAAGATTAAATTTCATGTGCAATATAGAAAAAAAATCTGAGTATGAACTCAGATACCTCTGAGGAGAAACTAATTAGCATTACACTTCTTAACTATTTTGACAGACTTAGAACAGATTAGTTAAAGTTCATCACTCTCCGCCTGTCAATTCCTCCCTCCCTGTAAAGTGGTTAAGTTCTAAGCCACATAGTTCAAACCAAAGTGAATATTCATGCATTTTGGTTTTACTCCTTTTGCATAATATTACTCTTTCAACAGAAAAGCGTGAAAGAGGTTGGATGAGTTTGTTAATGTTCCTCAAATTGTGATGGCTGTGGTGCTGGGTGCCTGTCTTGTTCTAAATTTCAGCAAACTTCCAATTTTGTGCCCTGGGTTAGTTTGGTTTCTTCTTACTATGTACCAAGAACAACATTCTAGCACAGCAGGTAAAACAATGACATTATTAACACAGACACTAATTTAGTCAAGCTCAGTTTGATATTCAAAACTTCAACTGGAAACTGTATACAATCAGAGTTCTACTTGTTTTCTGCCAAAGAGTGAAGTTAGTCACAGCACTAGTTTTGGTCTTTGAGATATGAATGGATAACTTGCCAAGGAAATCATAAACATTTCACCATCTTCTAAACATCATGGCACTGTTTTGAAAGTCCTCAAGGAGACAAGTTTTTCCCATTATGGAATGCACCTTTTAACTTCATTATTCTGAGCCTTTTGTATAATTTCTTTTTATATCAAGGTTAGCTGTATTCCACTACTACTGGCGTATTTCTATGATGCTAATATACGTCTGTCTTTTTTAGCAGGGATTAAGACTAAATCTTAGAAATTATATTTGCTTATGAACCTTCCTAATTTATATAGTTATATGCATATATGTGCATGTATTACCCCTGTGGATAATCACATAGCTAGAGTGCAACAGTGCAGTAAGTTACGCACAGTTTTCCATAAAATCTGGTAGATAGAGTGGCTGCAATAAATACCTGATTTTGTTAACACATCTTGTACCATAATAAAATATAAAATGTATTTTTGTCACAATTTGGAGTGTCTGGTCAGCACTCAAAGCGCTGTTAAGAAGAAAGGATTTCTTAGGGCTGATCCTGAATCCACTTATATTCTTAAACAAAGTCTACATAAAGATATATTGCAAATATATTTTGTATGACTGATGCACTTTAACAGTTCAATGTAACTAATGAGTATTTGCGTACCTACCTTGGCAAACAGATCAAAAATGAGAACGTTGTTTCCATTTAAGGTTGGCTCTTCAAGCTTTCGCTTATTTATTTTTATAAATGAAGTCTATTCTGCAAGAGAAGGTGCATAGAAAACATCTTTCATCATGCCTACTAAAATTTAAGGAGTTTAGGCCAAAATACGGAACCTAGTAGAGACATGCATTTCTAGCTAGGGCTGCACAGTCAGTGTTTTTTTCCCTTAGCAAACAGAACTATCTTTGCTCAGTTAAACTTCCTGCAAACCAATGACATCTTTTTGGTCAGAAAAACAATAGCTCTGTCGCGGGGCTGAAAACTATTTTTGATACAAAGCAGTCTTCAGAAGAAAGGACCCCTTGAGATTTGGTAGATATCAAAAACTATCTTGTGGACTTTGAGAACTCAGTTATAAATATAAGAAAACACACCTGACATCAGTAAAGCCAGAAATCTCTGCTGAAGTAGGTGACAAATTCTATTAAATATTGTCTCATTGAAGTTGCATCATAGAATAAGGAGAGTTAAAAGATGGTAATGATGATCAATTTACTTTTTCGAACTTTTACTTTTAAACTGCAGCTTCAATTTCATTGTATTGAAGTATACAGGCCTACACAAGTGGAAATGATGTGGAGCTTTAATTTATCCTCTTGAGGAACTGAAAATGGACCTCTTATGTTATTAAACACTAACCAGAGAAGAATTTTAAGAAAGTTATCCATTAAATTCAGATAAGCAAGATATTAAATTAAGAAGGGTTTAAGAATTCAAAAGGATTTTAGGAAAACAGTTTAATTGTCCATCCTTCTTCGATGCAAGAATTTGTGATTGAGAAAGTTGCACCCATTTAGGTAATTTTAATTTTTTTTTTTTTTCCATTTTGCTAAACTGAAGAACTTCTATAAAACTGCATCAGTACTGCTATTTGTAAACTTGTTTGCAGTATTGCCAGTTTTAGCAGCTCAATCTGATTTTAAAATCACATTTAGAACTTCAAAATAACATACCTAGAGTAGACTATATAATGAAAGTAACACAAATGATCAAATATTTTCGTTATTATATTGCTTATCTTTAAAAGCCTAATATTAGTGCTTAGGCTTCTGGATATTCATATACTTATAAACGTCTATTTTATGCCAAGACTTCCTCCATTGATAGCAAATAGCTGAATATTGTTTCTTTGAAAAAAAATAAATGTTGACTATGAAAGCGGTACTATGCTATCAGCAAAGACAATATTACATTATTAATAAGCCCTTCTCCTCAGGGCTGGTCTCCATCTATTCTCCACCCAGCCTGTATTTGTGTATGGGATCGCATCAACCCATGTGCAGGACCTTGCACTTGGCCTGGTTGAACTTCATGAGGTTCGCACAGGCCCACCTCTCAAGCCTGTCCAGGTCCCTCTGGATGGCACCCCTTCCCTCCATTGTGTTGACCACACCACAGAGCTTGATGTTGTTGGCAAACTTGCTGAGAGTGCACTCAATCCTGCTGTCCATGTCACTGAGAAAGATGTTAAACAGCACTGGTCCCAGGACTGACCCCTGAGGAATGCCACTCATCACTGGTCACCACTTGGACATTGAGCTGTTGACCACAACTCTTGGAGAGAAACCATGCAACCAATTTCTTATCCACCGAGTGGTCCATCCATCAAATCCTTGTATCTCCAATTGAGAGACGAGGATGTCATGCAGGACAGCAAATGTCTTGTGCAAGTCTAGGAAGATGATGTCAATTGCTCTTCCTTTATCCACCAACATTGTAACGCTGTCATAGAAGGCCACCAAATTTGTCAGGCATGATTTGCCTTTAGTGAAGCCATGATGGCTGCCCCAATCACCTCCTCCTTTTCCATGTGCCTTAGTATAGTTCCTAGGAGGATCTGCTCCATGATCTTGCTGGGCACAGAGGTGAGGTTGACTGGCCTGTAGTTCCCCAGGTCTTCCTTAGCAACTTCATCTGCCAGTTCCCTCAGGCCTGAGGATGCAGCTCATCAGGTCCTATGGACTTGTGCACCTTCAGGTTCCTTAAATGGTCTTGATCTTCACCTACAGTGGGCAGTTCATTCTCCCAGTCCCTGCCTTTGCCCTCTGTGACTTGGGTGGTGTGGTTAGAGCACTTGCCAGTGAAGACTGAGGCAAAAAAGCCATTAAGCACTTCAGCCTTCTCCATATCCCAGGTGACCAGGTCTCCTGTTTCCTTCCAGAGAGGGCCCGCATTTTCCCTAGTCTTCCTTTTATCACTGACATAAAAGTTTTTCTTGTTGCCCTTGATGTCCCTGGCCAGATTTAATTCTATCTGGACTTTAGCTTTCCTAACCTGACCCCTGTCTGCTCGGACAATTTCTCTGTATTCCTCCCAGGCTACCTGTCTTTGCTTCCACTTCCTTTTTGAGTTTGAGTTTCTCCAGGAGCATCCGGTTCATCCGTGCAGGCCTCCTGGCTTTTTTGCCTGACTTCCTCTTGGTTGGGATGCATCACTCCTGAGCTTGGAGGAGGTGATCCTTGAATATTAACCAGCCTTCTTGGGCCCCTCTTCCCTCCAGGACTTTATCCCATGGTACCCTACCAAGTAGATCCCTGAAGAGGCCAAAGTCTGCTCCCTTGAAGTCCAGGGTAGTGCACTTGCTGTGCACCCTCCTCACTACCCTAAGGATCTTGAACTCCAAGAACTTGAACTCCAGTTATGTAATTTTATATATATTTATATATATTTTTTATATATATATACACATATATTTATATTTACTTCCTTGTCTGGACAGTCACCATAACCTACCAGAATGCGTTCAGAGTTTGAACTTACTGTGTTCTTGACACATGTTTAGGCCATACATGTGATTTGAATTCCAGATGGTTCAATAAGAACAATCCAGCAGGTCAAACTTTTATTTCATTATATACACCTTTGAAATGAGAATTTACCAATTTCTGTGGAATGGAACAATAAATATTATTTGGATTAAGAACAACACCTGAATCATCTACTGAATTACATTTGAGTCAAGGTGAGAGAGTTTCTCACAAAAAACCCCATCAATTGCTGCTTTCATTAAGACTGATTACTCAGTACAAAGACACCCATGTACCACTCCAGATCATTTCCAAACCACCCAAGTATCAATACATAACACAGGCACATGAAGGAATTATGAACTTGGATATAGATTTGCCAAAAAACTATTAGCTTGGTTCTCTTCACAATCTGTGGACATGCAAGTGCACACATCTAAAGTCACCACTGCCTGCTACAGCCCTTGCCATCAGTAAATAAAACCAGAAAAGTAAGGAATATTTCCTTAAAATTAAACAAGTGCAGGTAATGAAAGTCACTGTGCTAGCATGAGTACTAACATCCACATTTTAAATACAGTGTAGGTATTCTAAAACCAATAGCTCTCTCAAATGTACTTCCTTCCCAGCACACTCATACTGATTTGTTGAAATAAATTACAGACAACTTCTGTGCAGCTCTTGCCTCTATAAATTATTCAACTGTTACAGTAAACAATTAGCATTGAGCCCCTTCATTATAAGGGGAATATATTTTTCTGCTCCTTATCATCATCCCTGGAAACAGATAATGAGGTGAACTATATGGCCCATGTTGTTATTGTCAAAATATTTAAGTCCAGACACAATCCTTGCATCTCATAACACCCTGGAGAAGTACTCTGCAGCCCCTAGGATAGTGAGAAGAATTAATTTATTTTGTGAGAATGGTTTCTGTTCAGAATATTTCTACAGCATTAAACACAAAATTAGACTTTTTAAATACCTGACCTTACCAGGTCAGCCCTCCCATTTCTGAGATCAGACCACACTCTGGTGGGAGCTGCTTTATGAAGGGAAAGAGGAAGCTGCCTCCACTGCAGAAATACCTTCAGTACTGTATCAGGCAATAAGAAGCAGTTGGGACCTTGATTTTTCTGCCCTAAGGTGTACCAGGTATCAAGGTCAAAGCTGCTCTCCTAGTTGGGCATCGCAGCTCTGTGCTGCCCTTTTTACAAAGGTATGGCAAAATGAGGCAGTCTCACAGACTGAAACAATTCTCTTGAGAAACTTCATTTTATGGCATGGGTGCACAAAGAACCTACTATGGGTGACAGCTAGTGTGGATGCACTGTCTTATGCATATCTCAGAAATGTAGGAGTTCCCTCTCCCCATTAGCTTGCATTTATTGGGGTGGGGCTATAGCAGGAACTAAGCTCATCCACACAGTTGGGGCCTTCAAAGAAGCTATGCTAAAAGTGCATCCTTAAATGTATTCTAACTTTATGTTGGCACTAACAGTACAAGTCTCATTAATGTCAGGCATCTTTTGCCAGAAGTATAAAACTGTCACAAACATTCCTCAGTAAACTCCTACTGCCCCAGCTACATAGGTGTAAATTGAGGCTCATACAGCAGCAAGAACTGCTGAATAAGCATTTCTATTGGTGACAGCACTGCATGCAAGTGTTAGGAAATTATTATTGCAGGAAGCCTTGCTACAGACATTTTTTTTTTATCCACAAGCACAATTGCCAACAGTGCCATATCACCCTTCCTTTCCTGGTAGATGCATATCATTTTAAGAGATACAAAGCTGTGAGTGTGGTTCTGTTAAAAGATCAGGGAGAAAGGCTATGTTTTGTACTCTTCACACCAAATTTTGTATTCCAGTACAGATAGACACGTGGTAGACAACAGCAATTGTAAAGTGACAATTTCAGTGCAGAGTAGGCCTTCAATTTATCAGGCTTGATAATTCAGTTATTTTGAAGCTTAGCAGTATTATCACATGAAGGTGGAAAAGGTCAGAAAAACAATCACAAATACTGAGTACATGCCGAACTTTCTGAATAATTCTTATATCCAAAAATTCACGTTAAAAGTTAATACATATGCAAAATAATGAACAACTAAAAAAATAATGCTTGACTCATACAATCAAATACCTGCAGAAAAAAAAAAATCTACAAATACATATGCTGGCATTCAAAAAGAATGGAATACTGAGGCACAGAATAAGTTTGATGTTTTCTGACAGGTTTTTTTGTGTGCGTAACAAGAATATGTAATGTGAGTGGGTTTAGATTTGTTAGTTTCTCTCTTAAGTCTGATTTAATACTCAAGATTATCTGCTCCAAGAAAGGAAGAAAAGAACTAATGTTAGAAGACAAAAGTAGACTAGCTGGAATATTACCAGATCT
Organism: Stercorarius parasiticus; assembly: GCA_013396915.1. Lineage (NCBI taxonomy): Eukaryota > Metazoa > Chordata > Aves > Charadriiformes > Stercorariidae > Stercorarius > Stercorarius parasiticus. Next base: position 356,285 of record VWZL01000443.1, on the reverse strand, counting down.
ATCCATCAATTCACCCTAAGGCCTTATGAGACTGAATCTGTCACCCAGTTTTTTGAATTTATTTCGTTTGGGAGCACCCCATCATAAAGTAGTGTAACATTAGCCACACTGCAAAGTATTTAAGTAGATTCCTTATTTCTTCTTGGGGTGAAATCTCTACAAAGGTATTTAGGAAAGAATTTCCCCCACCTTCCAGTCTTCCTCTCCCCATAATAATTCTTTGTCTTCACTTGTAGCTATAAGAAATGCATAAAACAAGGAAAAGATACAGGAATATGCAAAGTAGGTGAAGATAACAGATACATGAACCACTCAGGTACTCCATAGGGTCCTTATCACTATGCTGAACGTATATTTGCAGGAACTCCAGCTTCACAGAAACAGTACCCCTCTGTCAAAACATCTCGTACATACCACCAAAAAAGACTCTCAGTTTTCAGAGAGCAATGAGAAACAGCTGCAAAAGGAAGAGCTAAAAAAAAAAACAAAACAATTTCAATTTTGCCATTAATAATAAGTCACACTTTGGGGTACATTACATCTGAAAGCAAATATGTAAGCCAGCAGATCAGCTCGCAGGGACAGCGCAACACACCTCTGCAACACTCACTCATTAGGTTAGATGTTCGCAAGCCCAGCTAGACCAAATTACACATCAGAAACTTCCATGAATTAACTGAGAGGGTGGTCAGGCAACCTTTTATAGTAGTAGAGAGGACTGAAACTACAGGAGGTTCCAAGGTCCACTGCCTTTTTTCACTTTCGTACACAGGGAGCTTAGGTTCAGAGGACTACATTGCAGAGCTCTGGATCATTCAGAAATCCTTTAAGAAAGCTGGCCAAGCCTAAGCCTCTGGGCTGCTCCCTGAATTAACACCTGATGTGCTTTCATAGTTGTGATTTTGCAACTCAGATGGCTTTTTGTCTCTTCTCACGGGATAACACTACTCCCTCAAACTCACACTGGTTGTCACACTTCCCATTCCTTAGACCATCTGCTGCTACCCACATATCAGCCAAACAGCCACTGCACAGGCTTCTTCTTTCCCACATGGCTCTTCTTACAGACAACAGATTACCTGTAATTACTTCTTAGACCAAAGCTAGCTACAATGCTTGATGGACAAGAAGACCTAACAGAGGTTACTATGTTTACCTACAGACTTTGCCTTGCTTAGAAAAGAAACCTACTGAAGAACCATAGAGGTCCAAGTCTCTGTAGAACCTCCTCCAACTACATAGCCCTTTCCAGGCACGCATGGCCAATCTGTATTTACACAACACATAGAAGGAAGTGCCAAAAGAAAACACTCAGAGACACAAAGGCATGGTATTTCTGTCTGAGGAGTCGCTCTTCTCTTTTTGCACTACATTAAACTCACAGACCAGGACACTGTTCTCCTGAATCAAAACCAGGTTGAATTGCCTCAGAAATGAGTAAATACATATTGCATAATGCAAGCCTTCCAAGCCATTGCATAATACAAGGCCTGGCTCCTTTGTTACAAGTGCTGGAAATGTGAATATGGTAAAGGAAGAAGATAGCTACACAAAAGAAAAGAGCTCATGGGCAAACTGCTTTTAACGCTGCCTCAGAGGGCTGGTGACAGGGTTTCCGTTATGACTCTCAACCAGAATTTTCAAAACAGGTCAAAGGGCACGTTTCTAACTCCCTGACACTGAGACTGAGTTTCAGTTTGATGAAATGCTAAATACTCGCCCCTATATCTGAGATGAGTGGGAGATAGACTTTAAGAGCAAAGAGTGGGATAAAATGCAGAGTGCTCTAGAAATGGATAAATTCATGGTCTAGAGCACTCTAAAGCCATATACAAAGAGGCAAGGAAACAGCTTGCAGCATGTCAATAACTTCAGATACAGTGTCCATGAACCTGCTTTTTCTGTGCAGTAGACATAAGCAGCTTATTTTCCAGTAAAAGAAAAAGAAATTAGCTTAACATCTGCCTGATAAGCACATTTGGACAGTTACTATACAAGAAAAAAAAAAAAATCACACTCAGGCTAAATCTAATTAGTCAGTGCCTGTGCGCTACAACAGCAATTAGCACAGAAAAGTACACACAAAATTAAACCTCGCATATCTACATGTTCAAATACTGTGATTGAATACACTGTAAACAACAACAAAATGTGCCTGTTAATTTTCTATATACACTTTACTGCTCCCTGAGAAAAATAGAGAAGATATAGCAACAGACATAGCTAGAAATCTCAAAAGAGTTTAGCAAATTAGGGTTCTACAGATAACCTTAATTCTAATATCCCTTAATGCTTAACTTAGACCTTAGACTTTTTTCAAACTAGGTTTGTGTCAGGAGATTTCCAGCCTTTGTGGTAAGCAAGCTAAAGGAGGAAAGATTCACCACATTTTCATATGAAGTACCAGATAGTACTGGAAGAGACAGCATAAACCAGAGCCGAGGATGACCCTCTGCAGGTAGGGCTCTCACTGGTAGTGCACTATCCCACAACACCCACACCAGACCACAGTAACAGGGTCTATCCATACTCCTAGACATGACAAAGTAACAAGCCAGCTACTCCCAGGGTCTGAGGAACCATACCTGGAACTGGAGAGAACCAGAGACCAGAAGAGAACCAGAGAGAACCAGAGACCAGAACTGGAGAGAAGCCACCTACCACACACATGTGAGGTTCACCAAGGAGTTAGAGATGAAGACCAGGCTGTAACACAGAACCAACGTGCATTGATGAGACCTTAATACAGGTTCAAGGTCCAAATAGGAGACAAAATTTCCATACTACATAGGTTTGGAGTCTATCCAGAAAACCCAGTCAGTGAAACAGGCCTGAATCCAAACAAATCTGAGACAAGATCTGGCTACCTTGGCCTGAGTTCAAATGGACTCATAGGAAGGATGGGGGGCAGGTAAGGCCATTAGGGCAATTAAGGCTAATTAGTGCATTCAGGACCCTGGCACCACATCCAACAGGGACCATGAGCAGGGTCAGAATCTTCTAAACCAGCTCTTTTCTTGCCAACAAAGAGTTCATTGATTCAAAAACAGACAAGTTTTTCATACTGGGTTAAACATGCAGTTCTAGTTATGGTCAGCGCAGCTTCAACGCATGCATATGAAAATTGCATTAGTGAGCGAATTATAACATGGCCAAATCAGGGTGGGTTTTTATCACAGTGGCAAGAGACACATCCTTGATCCCAGGCTCCTGCTAAGTCATTTGCCTACCTTTTTAACCTGCTGACTTGTGAAAACACAGCAAATGCTGTGGCAGCTCTACAGCTATGTTCATGCTGGCTGGCAGTTAACAGAGTTAATAGTCAGTTCCTCTGCTTACCCCTTAGATGAAACAGTAACTTAATTTTTCTCCCCTACACAGCTGACGTTTTTTACAAAATCTGTGATTATTTGGTATTCTTGAAACTTATGAAATTGGCACTTGGAGACAAAAGAAGTAGGGACTAATATGACAGCATGATTGAACAGGTCTTGTTTCCTTACCAGCCAAGTAAAAACACATCAGCCATGAAGCAGGCAGCCAACACAGAAAATTTCAGCCTAAAAACTTCAGCCAGTCAATGGCCTAAGGAATTAGAATTTATGCTATTAAGGAAAATATTATGCAACATCTCTTCTCCCCTATCTTATCGTCTTACACTAGTATTTCCTTAAAATAATTTAAATCAAATAATTACATAAGAAAACTACCACAAGTATGGATAAAATATTAGATCAATACACTGTAATTAGATCAATTGTACTATAAACTGTAACCAGTAATGTAATATCAAAAAATATCAACCACTATTAAAATAAAAGTGTGTGACGAAAAGCAGCCCTTACGTTGGGACTCTGTTTCACACCAAGTGGATAACAATGTAATAGCAAATATAGTTATTAGTGATTCTAAATGAAGAAATATCAGACAGAAAATATTAGTTTTTTCCTAGACTGTGTCTCCATTTTGAAGACAATTCTCCTTGATCTTTAATAGGACTGCTGTACTTTTTAGATTTTTTTCATTTTTCAGTTTTACATCCACAATGACTTCCTTTATGCATCTACAGCAAAGAAACGGTGCAAAAGACCTCTTTAACTTATGTTGTGAGACCATACCTCTTTAACTTATGCTGTATGAGGGAGTAAATGCACAAGCTTCATATAGTATTAAAATATTGCTACCTTATAGTGATGTCAAAATTTGAGTCTGTAAAGACCTTACAGTATTTTCTGCACATTGAACAATGTATGTCTACCCACAAACAGGCAGTACTATATTATATATGAAAAGTAGCAAAGCTTGTTAAAGTAGTCTTGGAAATGTGATTTACACTACAACAAGCTGTAGAAGTATTTATTGCTTCTCTGCACTCTCAGCTATCCAACTGGTTTCACTCTACTACTTATTTTACATATACTATTCTTACTGGTTTAATCTTTGCAAAATTCCCTTGTGATCTTATTCTGAATAGACCATATTGACAGAAACCACAGTGAGGAATTCTCACAGCATTCACTAAAATACACAAAAGCGGTCTCAGAAAATAGCTGCCAAAAGAATGTAGCTTCTCAAATACGTCAATGCCATAATTTATTAAACCAAAGAAAAATGCGGGTTATTTATTGAGTGCCAATATAACCAGTCAGTTAACTGAATACTGCAAACTGTTGAATCATCTCAGCTATCAGTGAAATCAAAGTGTGCTCAGTACTTCCAAGTCAATGTCTGACCTCCTTCAGAATAGAATCATCATTTCACAGAATCACAAAACCACAGAATGGTTGAGGTTGGAAAGGACCTCTGCAGATCACCTCATCCAACCCCCTCTTGCTCAAGCAAGCACCCAGGACCATGTCCAGACAGCTCTTGAATATCTCTGAGGAGGGACACTCTACAACGTCTCTGGGAAACCATCAGTGTTTTCTGGTGTTCAGACAGCATCTCCTGTGTTTCAGTTTGTGCCTATTGCCTCTTTTCCTGTCACTGGGCACCACTGAAAAGAGCTTGTCTCTCTCCTCTTTGCACCCTCCCTTCAGATATTTATATATTTTGATAAGATCCCCCCAAAGCCTTGCCTTCTCCAGGCTGAACAGTTTCAGCTCTCCCAGCTTTTCCTCACATGTGATAATGCTCCTGTCCCTTCATCATCTCTCCAGTATGTCTATGTTTCTCCTGGCTCATGTTCAACCTGGTGTCTACCAGGACCCCCACATCCTTTCCTCTAAAGCTGCTCTTCTGTCAGTCAGCCCTCAGCATGTACTGGTGCATGGGGTTGTTCCTCCCCAGGTACAGGATTTTGCACTTCCCCTTGTTGAACTTCATGAGGTTCCTGTCGGCCCATTTCTCCAGCATGTTAAGGTCCCTCTGAATGGCAGTACGACCATGTGGTGTGTCAGACACTCCTCCCAGTGTTGTATCATCAGCAAACTGGCTGAGGGTACACTCTGCCCCAGCATCTATATCATTAATGAAGATGTTAAACAGGACTGGACCCATTATTGACCCCCTAGGATACACTGCGACTTACTGGCCTCCAACTAGATTTTGTGCCACTGATCACTACCCTCTTGGGCCTGGACATTCAGCCAGTTTTTAATCCACCTCACTCTCTGCTTATCTAGCTCGTACATTGTGAGCTTGTCTCTGAGGATTTTACGGGAGACAGTGGCAAAGCTCTTAGTGAAGTCCAGGTAGACCATACCCACTACTGTCCTCTCATCTGCCAGGCCAGTCATTTCATCATAGAAGTTTATCAAGTTGGTCAAGCATGACTTCCCCTTGGTGAATCCATGCTGACTACTCCTGATGATTTTCTTGTCATTCATGTGCATGGAAATGGTTTCCAGGATTAGCTGCTCCACCACCTTCACAGGGATCAAGGTGAGGCTGACCAGCTTGCAGTTCCCTAGGTCCTCCTTCTTGCCCTTCTTGAAGATAGGAATGACATTTGCTTCCCTGCAGCCTCCAGGCACTTCTTCAAATCACCATGATTGATCAATTATTGAGAGTGGCCTTACAATGACATCTGCCTGTTCCCTCACACTCTTGGGTGCATCCCATCAGGCCCCATGCATGTATAATTTGCCCAATTATTCCCTGACCTGATCCTCTACCACCAAGGGTACATTTTCTTCCTCTGGATTATTCCCCTGGTCTTTGAGACCTGGGATTTCTGAAAGCTGGTCTTTTTAGTCCAGGCTAAGATAAAGAAGGCATCTGGTACCTCAGCTTTTTCCACACCCTGCGTAACCAGGACCCCATCTCATTCACCAATGGTCCCACATTTTCCCTAGTCTTTCCTTTGTCACCTATATACTTACAGAAGTCCTTCTTGTTGTCTTTGTCATCTCAAGCCAGATTCAATTCCATTTGGGCTTTAGCTTTCCTAATTTCACCCCTGAATGCTTGGGTCAATGTCTGTGTTCTTCCCAGACTACCCATCCTTGCTTCCACCCTCTGTATGCTTCCTTGTTGTGTTTGAGCTTAGTGAATACCTTCTTGTTCAGCCATGCAGGTCTCCTGGCATTTTTATCTGACTTGCTATTTATTGGGTTGGACTGCTCTTGAGCTCGGAGGAGTTGATCCTTAAATATTAACCAGCTTTCTTGGGCCTTCCCTCCAGGGCCTTATTTCATGGGACTCTTCCAAGAACTGTTAAGAGGCCAAATTCTGCTCTCCTGAAGTCCAGGTTTGCAAGCTTGGTTTTTATTTTCCTATTATTTGTCCTATTTGAAGTCTTTCTGGTGGAGCTTAACAACCATCAGAATGGAAGGAGAGATCAGAAGGTCAACTGCCTGTGGCTTTCTCATTCTGATTAGCAGATTTATACACTTTCTTTTTATACATAAACATTGAGGTCCAGCACATAAGTCTTCCAAATCCTATTTGCAGTGCTATGAAACAGATGGACAGAAAAGCTGTTGCAAATATTATTAAGTTGTTATGAACCAGGTGCAGTTTCTCAGTACATACTTACTTAGCTTTAAGGTTTAAAAAACCACCCTGATGAATTATTACCATATTTTTCCAGGATACAAAAAGTGAAAGATGCCTATCAGAAACCTCTCCCCTACAGCAGTGGTTGCAACTTTAGGATAGGTTTTTTTGATCAAACTGATAAACTTGTACTTTGTGACTCCCCAGGGAGACACAGCCAGCCAGTATAAAAATATACCAAGTACAACACAACTTGGTACCTCAGTTGAAGGAAGTCGGTGCCTGCTACTACAACTGAGACAAGCTGAAAATCACAGAGAAAGAAAATTAAATTATTGTTTTACTTTAGAGAATTAAATGACAGCTTGTGTAGAAAGGTCCCCCAACTTTTTTGTTTTCTGTTTATTTATTTATCAACACCCAGAAAGCCAGGCATGTTAATAGCAATAACAGCTCAAAAAGACCTGTAAAAAACATTTTAAATCTGCTCCCCAAATGCATTTGTTGTAACTTTGAAACCTCTTTTCAGAATTCAAGGTATTTCTTGGTCCCATAGGATGAAGAAGGAAATTACTAACGTATGTGAGAAATATATCTCAGAATCTCTCTTATTCTACTGAAAATAAATACTTAGTGCTTTATATTCAGTATGTTTCCACATGGTGGAAATCACGGATTTCTTATCACTTCTGAAGAACAATGATCAAAAATGTTATCATCAAGTAAGCATTGCATGATGCTAACACCACAAACCTAAACAGAGGGAAAATGCTGTATACACAGCATAAAATTTCTGCAAGTACCTGGTTTGTACTCAGAATGTTTAGCAGTATCTTAATTTCCCGTGGATGTTTTCAGCTTTTTCTTGGGAGATAACCCAAACTTTTGCTTTAGAAGGTAATCAAATCATACATCAACACTTCGGTGTTGTCACTTCAGATTGAGCAGTCCAGCTCTGTCTCCATTTAACGTGATTTAACATTAAATATATGTCTCATATTGATTCCTCTAACCATTTTCTTTTTTTTAATGCATACATTTTTCAATGCAAGACAAAAGTCGGTATTCAGAAATATCTGCTATCAGGAGCTCAGCTGCTACCAGGGACACACTAACTTAATTATCTCATGTACAATAATTGCATGTATGAGTTTTCCTAAATATCTTCATAATATATCTCTTTGCAAATGAATTAATTAGACATGTACTAAATATTAATGTTTTCCCCTTCTATGCCCTTCTAAGCTGCTACACCTTTCTAGGGTGACACATTTGTATGTATCTAAAATGTGATTCTTCCCAGATACGAAGTGATAAGATACCACGAAGATCAGGATCAATTGCCCTGTATCCCTTACACAAAACCATTTATACTGAAAAATTATTATCCATCTGAATTCTAATTTTGCACTGCTGCTCTTTGTTTACAACAAAATAAAAATAATGGCTGGATAAATCTAAATGCATATTTAATTTCCTGCCTGGATTGAAATGTTATTTAAAATGAAAATCAGAAGAGAATTTACTGAAGTTAATACTTCTTTTCCATTTTGTAAATGCCTTTCATTACTATTGATTTGCCCAAAAAATTATGCATTTTTAATCACTTTGATCTTCAGGCTTCTTATACAAGATCTTTTAATTTCAGTTCCATTTTTATTTGAGCCTTTCTTAATGATTTCATTAATAGTTCCTTGCAAGTGAGGGAATGGGTATTCCCACATCTGGATCAAGAAATCATCACCCTTCTTTAATCCAATTCCAGAAAAGAGAAAGAAAAAAAATTCTGCCTAAACCAATAACTGGGTTTCTCCTTGAAAAAATCCCTGTCATTTCTCAAGAGCTTCTGAAAGTTGTTTGAATTACAAACACACAACCTAAAGAACATTGCCAGTCCAGTTTTGCACTTAATAATGTTAGTTAAACAGTGGAAGACAAAAAATGTTACATTTTTTCTCTGTGGATTTAGTTAATTTCAAAGGCAAATCAGATCTCACAACAACATGCAAAGAACACCTTGCTGGCCTTCCCGGTATAAAAGGGCCGTGCAACAGACTTGGCTCACCTAGAAGATATGCAAGACGTCCTTCTACAGCTGAAATAGCTCCCTCCCTACTGGAGGAGGGAAAGGAGGAAAGGGACAGAACTCGGACATCATCCTCCTTAACTGGAATAACAACTAATCAGAATGTATAACACAGCAATGCAGAATGTTTCCATTCAAAGAATATGCTTCTGTTTGGGCCCACATTGAGAGTTCTTCCAAACATTCACTGACCACTTCCACTTGCATAATGTGTCTTAAAGTCTGAAGTTAGATGTGACAAGTTAGAAGACATGAAGAAAAGAAATGAAGCTGACAAAATAAATCATACTACACTTTCTAATAGAATTTTCTGTCTGTACTTTGCTTCTGTGTCAAAGCCAATAGGACTGGCTGGCACAAGTCCATGAGACCAGCAGTTTAGAGCAGCTAATGGGATGGTCAATGTAACCATGCAAGCTGCTATTGCAGCAGCTATTGCACGTCTTTTTTATCCAACTCTGAAGGCCTCTTCAGTCATTGATAAGAATAAAGTATTCATCTTGCTTCAGAAAGATAGTGGGAGCACACATCACTGTTGCAAAGCACTGCACCCATGCACACATGCACACACGTGAAAAACAGGCCTAGTTTGTCTTTTAATGGGAATATTAAACAATTAAAACTCATGTCTATAATAATAGCATAGAGGTTATTTTAGGGAAGCAATTCTACTTTTTTCACTATAAAAGTAGTATTGACAGGGAATAAAATTTATAAATTATTTACAAAACTGTGCCGACCATGACTGCAATATCTAACCTCTATTTAAGAGAGTCAAACGTTTACTGACATTTAGTTTTGCATTTGCTCATACTGAGAATATCTGAATAAATACAAGGCATTAGTCTCTCGGTGACCCAAGATCCAGAGCTGCCAGGTTTCCGTTCACTGATGTCATTTAGAGAAAGCCTAATGTTATACTTGAGGTTTCGTTGGGCATTCATTTGTATTATATTTTTAAAATTTTCAGATTCTAAGAATAGTTTCTGGCCTTTAGTGAAACACAATATAATGTTTACCTCTGCTTCCTCTCTATTTCCTCAATAACTAAACTCACACTTCAGTTATAAATTATGCAAATACCTGAAAGATTTACATGATTTACATTGCAAGCCTCCTTGTTTTAAGTTTCCTGAACTGTGGCCTCCAATGTGATCAGGTTAGCTAGGAAAAGACATGTTCACCTTCTGGATTATATTAACATAATCGTAATCTTTTGAAAACTCCAATGCTATGTAGCCACACAAGCATTTCACATATTCAGACAGAGATTTTCTGCGTAAAATTGACTTAACCTAAGCCATTGAGAGATAAACACTCAAAGGGTTAACTGAACAGCTCCAGGCTGCAATCGGAAGAAATCATAAGGGACTGTTTGTCTTGGATGGCATTTAATTATAATGAGCAGAATCCAGGTTACTAGCAGAATATATCAGCATGTGTGTTATTGAATGAAGTGTATTGAACAGGGAAAAAAAGGGTTAATGAACATTCAGAATTTTGTATAACATCACAGAAACAAAAAATCTTGAATTGACACTTTAATTTCTCCTCTTGAAACTAGTTATTCATGTAAAATATTGAGACAGCAAATTAGGAGGTAATTCATAAACCCAGTTCCTCTTCCCTCACTGGTACAATTTTGGAGCTTTTAGAGGAATTGATTTTGATTGCCAACAACAGAACAGAAATTCTGAAGTGAAGCACAGACTCCAAAGCATTTAGATCTTGTGCTTCTTTGTGTTCATTCATTATGTATAATATGAAGTGACATTGTGAGCCAGAAAAGAAGCTTCTTTCACCTTATGCCCTGCCACGTTTATATCCCCAGGCACCCTGCTGAGTCACTGTGCTTCCACATCTATGTAGGCAGAGCCCCAGACGGTGCCCCAGGGCAGGCAGCATCCTCCTCCTTTGATTCCAGTTTTCTCTTTTTCCCTTCTTGCATTTGAAATTTCTTTTTACAGCCCCGTCCTAAAACTCAGGTCCAATACTTTGACATCACAGTTTCTAAATCTTTTGAGAAGCTTTCCTCAAGCCCTATCAGAAATATATTGGATGGCTCACACCTCTCGAGTGTCAGCCAGAACCATGCTTTTTGTTTCAACTGCAGCTGTAAACCAAAAAGAGGGCATGTTCTTCAAATTTGATAACATGCATGACATATATCATGACAGTCAATAGCTGTTGAAGCAAAAGCATAAGAAAGTAATCAATTTCCTGTGTTCAAAGAGGGGAAAAAGAGATTTTTATCGTGGTATTATAAAACAAATATAAGCTGTTCTGTGAAGGGAGGGGGAGGGGCCCACCTATTTTGAAGTATATGCAGACTATACAATATCAATTGCCTCTAATAATTGCCAAGTAATAGTAACATTAGTGAAAAGTAATTGTACTGGATTGTATTACTGAGTACAGTTGTTGATTTCTTTTTAATAATTGATGTCTGAAAACACAATCTTGCAGTTAAGAGCTATGATTTTCTCACATTGCCTATCAACCTGTGCAAATATAGAACTGCGGATGTAAAACTACTGACCTTTCTTTCATGCCTGCTTTCCAGTGCTTATTATTTCTATCCTACACAGAAAAAAAAAAAAAAACCAACAAAAAAACGCCTGAAACCAGAAAAGAGATTTCAAACACTGAACAGTATATGCTTCGCATTTCAGATAACAAAATCATGACAATGCCTTTGCTTAACAGAAAAGGAGAAACTGTTTTATTTACCTAAGCTTAAAATATTGCATACTGGATACTGTCTCACTGATCTTTCAACACATACAGAATGGTTACTTGCCCTACAATATCTGCAGCTCTTAGGAGGAGTCACCCATGCAGATTGCTTTCCTAGTGCACATGCACAGCGTGTGGCAGAATTTTTTTGGACCAACAATATCCACTGAATCTAATTCCTGCATTTAAGTATACCTGCATTCAGCCTAAGGGGATGTTGAGCTACTCATTTCTTGGTAAAGAAGAAGTAGGGTTATTCAGCAAATGGGAAGAAGAGTACATTCAAAACATAAGAGCATGTTGAAGGAAGCCAAGGTAATAGCCTAGACAGCTTCTTCCCACAGTGACAAAATACGGCTTCCTTGACTACATGTCAGTGTGTATGAGGCAGCACATACAGAGATGGAGATGAGAGAGAGGCCTTTTACCTCCTCAGTTGTGATTGGAAGGCTGGACAATAACAACTGTTGTAGAAGACTAAACAAGCAGCAATTAACAGCACTGCAATAGGCCTCAGAGAACTAGGAGAAGGAAGATGAAAAGAGAGGAAGAGTGGATGGTAGCCACAAAATGCTAAAGCCCTAGGTTCCAAACCTGGAATCGGTAGTGAGGTTACATCCACTCACTATACTTTCAAGGCTTACCACCTTGTTTGTTCAGTTTGAAAGGACTGGCCAGCGGACCTTACAGAGAACTCTGACTATCCACTACCAACAGCATAGTATGCTATTCTGAGCCAGGACTGAAAACACTGTATTTCTCAAGTTTTCCTCTCTAGGCATGTAAGGCCATGTAAACAAAACTCAAAGGCCTAGGACAATTTGTACTCAAACATTTGGTGCCTTCTCAACTTGGGGTTCTCTAGTCGTCTTTCATTTTGTTCAGAAGTTTATCTTCCATATCTTATGGGAATATGGGCTCATCATTTCTTCTTGGTCCCATGAGAGATTCACAGTGTTAGATAGCTAACATTTGCTTTACACAGTTCCCTGCTGTTTCCCCAGATTGGTCTTTTTTCTGGTGCTTTATTTCCTGTCTCTGAAGAAGATCTCATTATTTGATTTCCCACGTGATGTCCAGATTGCACACATGAATATATAAGATTCCCAGTGGGCAACAGGGTTCATCATTTCACAGAAATATATCGCCCATGATGCATATAGAGAAGTTAACACTTCAGGAATGGAGGGGAAGAGCAAAGTGGAAAATGAGAGAAGGAATACATGGACCCCAAGTATAGCTACATATAAAACATGCATTTGTATTACTGCTAAACATGAATTCCCCTTAATGTCAGCAAATAGTCAATATACATATTTTTCTAAAGCATAGACATATTTAGAAATATCACTTCATCACTGTTGCCAGGTGTGGATTTATTCTGTGGATAAAGACCTGTGCTTCAGAGAAGTATTGTGAAGATCAGTTGGTTTTCATAGTAGCTTTTGAGCAATGTGCTTGCTTTGCTGGTATTTGGTTAGTACTTTGTAGCTTTCAGTTACCATGGCTATTAATGCCATTTTTAATACGAACTAATGAAAATTTTTAATAGGGAAGACAAGGGCTAAACTTCTTTTGCCTTGATAGCGGGGGCCTGGTACATGCATGAGAAAGGAGTTCAGCTGCAATCAATCTAGCGGTCAGAAATATCTCCTTAAATTAAAACATAAGAACACGGATACAATGAGATACTTCCCTTCTTCTTGTCACAGATGGAGGTAGATAGCCATAGAAAAATAGATCAAATCTCAAAACATTAAAAAAAAAGCAGTGCAGCATTTATAAATATCTCAGAATGTAAATGGACACACAAAGCTTATGTCAACACATTCCCTCTAAAGTTATTCCAATCCAATATGCTTAGCCATGCCCCTCCAAAAAGTCCTCTACAATGGAGTCTAACACCATATTGAAACTACATGGTGGTTTGGGTTAGGAGCCAGTCCTATAAAAATTCTTAAAATCCTTATAGTAATTTGGCTCAAGTTTTAGACATACTTTTAACCCTAAAATGGATTTAACAAGCCATAGCAGGAGATAGTACACATTACTAGTATTTGGTGCAAGCTCAGACTCATGTTTCTCACAACTCCTTCAGCTGCCTCTGTCAGCAGTCCCTATATATATGGTGTTGGTTTCATGCCAACTTCTAGTGTGTAGAGTTTTACGAGCAAAGGTTTTCAGGAGCACATAGAGATTAAACCCATCATTCCACTATTCTGCTGATTAGGGGAGCTATTCTTAAATTTTGTTTTATTTCCCTCCTAGAATACGTTGAAATACTCTGCATAAGTACAGTGTAAATTACGTGAAACTAACAAAATGTTTCATACTTATAATTAGCTTGCAAAGAATGCAATTTACTTCATAAATATGGAATGTCACTATAGGTTTCTGCTGTCCTTGCTGTCATAAACTAAGAAAGCTCTTCAAGAGACTAGAGAGAATGAATGAAATTTTCGTCATAATTCACACTATTTATCTAAAAATATAAATGCTTAGAAGTCCTAAAATGCAGGATCCTCCTTTTTTTGCCTCATGCATTTTGCCTCCTGATAAGCTGACAAGTCCTTTCAAGCCACACTTTTTTGAAGAGGACAGTATGAGGTAAATTGCCTTAAGGATAGAGGTCAGAATTTAGGTAGACAGTGTGTTGTAGTTGTCCTCTGTGAAGTATACCTGTTCTGTTACCTTTTCCTATGCAGTTTGATTTGCTCTTGAAAAAAAAAGGCAAAAAAATCTTCCGAGACTTCAGAATTATCAAGAGTGAAATAACTAAGCACTAGAGTGAGTAGCCATGTAATCTGAATAGTGTAAAAGAATAAGAAAAAAAAAATAATTATTTATGTTGATTTATTTTATTATCTTATGCTTGTAAGTTCATAGATCAGTCTATAAAATACAAAGTGGATGTCTTACATAAAATTAATATTTTCATGAATGCTTGCACTGTCTAGAAAACAGTAAGATTTTCTTCAGGAGACATGATGACATAAAACTCAGGAAAAACAGAACACGCTGTAAGTAAGAACCATTAAGATACAGAAATCAGTAAATTAGTTTGCTATATATTTTGTTAAATTTAAATATTTTGCTATATATTTTTGTTAAATTTATATATANTTTAAATTGAGTAAAAGTAGTTTGACATAATTTTGGGCATTATATGAGTCACTGCTTCCTTTGGACAAATTGTAACCCTATCTGTGAAATATTACCCATCTCAGCTCATTCCTTCCTATTAGTTTCATACTTTAGATTTATTTCAAGTCATCACTGTCATCATCACTACAGTATGAAACAGAACAGAGTTTAGTCCTCTACCTATTTTCTTTTTAGGTAACTAGAAGGAGATGTTCAGCACCTCAGAAAGTCAAGGCATTTGTATCTAAAAACATCTCCAAAAGAAGTAATAGAGAATAAAAATGAGTGGGAGGAGAGAGAAAAAGAATTCTAATTTTGCCGATGTTTCTTTCTTTTAAATTAAGCACTTTAAAACATTTTGACAACTATGTGTGAATAGCTCTATTACTTTGTAGAACAAATTTTATTAATATTCTTCAGTTTTATTTTATACATACGACTCCAAGCTTATTAGCTAAGTACAGTTTATTATAATTAGCTAAATACATTTAATACTTGAATTCTTAAATTAAAGATGTTTGAGTTTCTGAAGATTGGACCCTGGTTTTGAAAATAATTTTTTTAAAGAATAAATGCATCCACAGCTTTTGAGCAAGCTAGCTTCAGCCTTCACATCCTCATTCATACACCAACAGCGCAATATAGCAGCACACAATACAAACATTATCATGCAAGTTAAAAGCAAGTATGCTAATATTATTTCTTTTTTGCACAGAAATGCAACTGCCACACCATTTCATGCAAAACGTTACTTACCTGTTGTTTGAACAAGTTTGTTTTACTGGTAATTTCTAAAAGCAGGTAGAAGAAGATTGTTCAAACAGATACACAGAAAGCAAGGCAAAGACACCTGTTATAGACCAACAGTAATCTCATCATAGTTTTAAAATATATTTTTCCTATGCTATTTCATAAACAAACTTTTAAATCATACTGGAGAATTATCACACCTTAGCTCTGTTTTAAACTTGCTTATTATAAGCACGTAAAGATCATACAAAGTTTTGTATATAACCAATGCAAACATTAAGTTTTGCATGCTTAAGTCTATGTGATTTTCTGAAGATAGATCAGCTATTTAGAAAAGTTACTATTTCTGGACTATGCATTGGGTTTTTTTTCCATAACTACTTATCTATACTTGTAACATACATACTTTGGAATGTCAAACATTACAGCTTACCTTATTGTAGTGTCTGTGGCTCCTAGTCAATAAAAGATTTTTGAAGATATGCATGTACTCAGGATTACTTCTACCACCACTTCAGCTATTTTGAGTGTATGATCCCTCTTAAATAACATCTAGCCTACAATAACATAAAATAGGAATCTTCAATCATGTCTCCTGGAAAAATACATATCTAGCTAAAATCCAAATAGAAAGCATACAGAGGATAGCGAACCTGCTTCGCTGAAATATAGAGAGTAACGTGTACAGTCTAATACTTCAGTGCAAGGTAAAAACATATCTACTGCGTACTCCTTCTAAACCATACTTCTTGGATCTTACAAATAGCAGAATACCCACCCTTGATCCATCACAGAGTGCTAATGAAGAAATGACTGATATTACTTCATAGGGAAGCACACACTTCCCTTGTACATCTCTGCATTGGCTATGAGCATTTGGCAGATTCAAAAGGCTGGGGAAGAGATGAGATCATGGGCAATGATAGTGTGTCTTTTAAATGTTGGTTCTTCCTTACCTCTGCTAACTTTATGGGCTTCCAAAATTGTGTAGAGAGCGAATATTAATTTTCTATAAGGAAGGTCCAAGTATCTCCTTTTTGGCATTAACATTTCAGGAAAGCTGCCAGGAAGATTAAAAAAACCAAAACACCCAAGTTATCACATTTATGAAAAATCCTTTATTAACAGAAGATGGTCAGCATCCAGCCACAAAAATACTCTGGAAAAAGAGATG
This sequence comes from Stercorarius parasiticus, assembly GCA_013396915.1. NCBI lineage: Eukaryota > Metazoa > Chordata > Aves > Charadriiformes > Stercorariidae > Stercorarius > Stercorarius parasiticus. The sequence goes on along the minus strand of VWZL01000443.1, from coordinate 339,456 downwards.
AAAAAATATTATCTTTTATCTGCCAGTAGAGTTCTTGGTAATGAACTATATTATGGAAGTGTTTGCCAATAAATGTCAAACAACCTCATTCTACTCTTGCCTTGTTAGTCACAGATATAACAGAGTACCACGTCTGTTATGCATCTCTCAAGAGTCCATTTTTTTGGATAAACACCATAGTAACAACGCTGCCAGTCACCTGTCTTTCAGCAATCATATGCTTGATTTTCATGGTTAGTGATACAAAGTAACACCTATGGAATGAAAAGTTGGTTTATATTTCTTTGTTTTATATCAAGAACAAAATTCAATATCCTGCATGTCAAGAGAACTAGCTGTAGTCTCTCCAACTGTTTGCTGCTGCGCTGAGATACTGCATACTCAAGTTACATCAATTTATGCACAGCAAGCAATTAAATAATGAAAACCACAAAACATTGGACTAATTTTAAAGGAATTGAATAGCAATCCTAGTTTTAATTTGATCTGCACACTTCAGTTCCTTTTACTCTGGAAAAATACATACGCATCTACAAATGTTAAAAGCAATTCTTTTCCTCCTAGATAGCCACTTTATATATATCACTAAAATTTTTCAGGAGCAACCAATGATACAGGTTAGGATGTATTAAAATTTGTATAGATCTGCACTTTTAAAAGCATTGAAGCACTGATTTTCCAAAAGTTACATTTCTTAAAGAATTCCAGCTTTTTTGAAAAGCTAAGGGATTCCATCACAGATTATTAAATCCAAGCAATTAGCCTGTTTGGTATTTTACCACACTATTTTTTATAAGTAACTGAACATATTTCTTATTTTTTGTTTAAATTACATTTGAAGACTTATTCAATGGCTCTAAAAAACTTGTTTTTAAACAAAACATCTAAAGTAATATTTTATTATCACTTATATCTCATAAATAAAATAATAAATGTTAGCAATCAAAATCTGGAGAGACTCATTGTCTTACTATTTTCAGTTATATTCTCCATCATAACCATACAATAGGCAAAACAGATGATACCTCACATAGAATTTTTCAGCTGAATAAGGATATGTAAAAAGGAATCCCATTTTTATAAGAGCTTATATGAACATTTCATCTCTCCTGTCAGTATTTTCACTCTGGGTAGATTCATTTGGCTTTTGGAGAAAATTCAGTTAGCTCTGCTACTCAAATCAAAACACTACTGCACGCACACTGCCTCATTTCCTCTCCTGGGAAACATATACATTAAAGATATTAGTCACATTTTGGATGCATTTTTGGAAAAGTCTCAAGTATTTTACCAATAAAGATAATGAAATTTATGTAAAACTTCTATGTTACTGAGATACCACAAACCAATAAGCAATGTTTTATTTTGGCTGTTGAAGCTTGTTGGAGTCCAAGTTCAATATGGAAATCTCAGATATTAAAATTGTTTCAGATCTGCATCTCTGGATGTGTCCACATCGAATTACTCTAATGACATATTATGTACAAATTTTGCCCAGTCTTTCCAAGTTTCCTGGGCATGTTTTTGCTTTGATGTTAAGAACATATTTCCTACCATACTCACAAGGAAGAAAGGAAGAACAGGGTGTGAAAGTCCTGGGGTGAAATCCTCTTGGCAGCCAGTCACCAGTGGTGTCCCTCAGGGCTCAGTTTTGGGGCCAGTTTTGTTTAACATCTTTATCAATGATCTGGATGACGGGATTGAGTGCACCCTCAGTAAGTTTGCAGACGACACCAAACGAGGTGGGAGTGTTCATCTGCTTGAGGGTAGGAAGCCTCTACAGAGGGACCTGGACAGGCTGGATCGACGGGCCAAGGCCAATTATATGAGGTTTAATAAGGCCAAGTGCCGGGTCCTGCATTTCAGTCACAACAACCCCAAGCAACACTACAGGCTTGGGGAAGAGTGGCTAGAAAGCTGCCCAGCAGAAAAGGACCTGGGGGTGCTGGTGGACAACCAGCTTAACATGAGCCAGCAGTGTGCCCAGGTGGCCACGAAGGCCAACAGCATTCTGGCTTATATCAGGAATAGCGTGGCCAGCAGGAGGAGGGAAGTGATTGTGCCTCTGTACTCAGCACTGGTGAGGCCTCACCTCGAGTACTGTGTTCAGTTCTGGGCCCCTCTGTACAGGAGGGACATTGAAGTGCTGGAGTGGGTCCAGAGGAGAGCTACCAAGCTGGTGAGGGGTCTGGAGTCCAAGCCATATGAGGAGAGGCTGAGGGAACTGGGCATGTTTAGTCTGGAGAAGAGGAGGCTGAGGGGAGACCTCATTGCCCTCTACAGCTACCTGAAAGGAGGTTGTAGAGAGGTGGGTGTTGGCCTCTTCTCCCAGGTGAATAATGACAGGACCAGAGGAAATGGTCTGAAGTTGCGGCAGGGGAGGTTTAGATTAGATGTTAGGAAGAATTCCTTTACTGAAAGAGTGGTCAGGCAGTGGAACAGCCTGCCCAGGGAGGTGGCTGAGTCACCATCCCTAGAGGTATTTAAGAAACGTGTAGATTTGGCACTCCAGGGAATACTCTAGTGACACAGATCGTAGGGGTTTTTTTTGTGTGTGTATGGTTGGACTCGATGATCTCAAAGGTCCTTTCCAACCATGAAGATTCTATGATTCTATGATTCTATGAACAGTAGAAGCTCTGCTGCAGACCCCACTGAGAAAAGTTTTGTGCAGCACATAGTTAGAACCGATTCCTGGTAAGCCAAATTAAATAAAAAAAAAAAAAAGAAAACCAAAACCAAACAGTAATCTGTTTATAATCTTCACACGGTTGTAGAGTGATGCAAGCTCACTCTCACAATTATATGAGATGGAAGTAAGAAAACCTTGTCTGCAACTTGCATAGCTGGAACATTAAAAAGAAGTCATGTAGACTTCAACTCACCCCACCTTGTAATACAGGGCACCATGACTACAGTGTGGAACAAAGAATCAGAAAAGCACATTTGCAGGATTATTAATGTTCAGCTCTTCTGTGGGAATATTCCACCTCGTTACTAAGGTCCAAGAGCTCAGAGAAAACCTGTCTTTCCCTCTCTTTCTTCACTTTGGTGATCATGAGTGCTTTGCCACAAACATCTAGGTACCAGCCTCTGGTGCAAGCCAGCTTAAAGTAATTCCCATCTTGCATTGATAAAGGTCTTCAAGTCTCTAACACAGGTAATTTGGAAGTTTGAGGTTTATAACGTGATTCACATAACATCTTCTTGATCCAGAACAGAGGTACAAAAAAAAGTCTTTGCCTCATACAGCAGGTTTTTTTAAGAGTTACCATTCAGTGCAACAAACCAATTTTCATTTAATAAATTGAAAAAATATGAAAAGGTTTTTGGGACAAAGATGTCTTTTTTTGTACCCCTATTCTGGATAAGAGGGCAAGGGTGTTAAAGAAAAACAAATAAGAAAAATAATGCTAATATTGAGCTTAACTTTCAAAGAAAGACGAATGAAGACGACTGAAAAAATAAAGATCTAGTTCAGAGCCCATATCTTTTTAAATATGTTATTCTGACTAAGAATACTGGAATCAAAACACCAATTGGTGTATGGTTGAAGCATACAGAGCATGAGTGTGTGTGCATGCATGTATCATAGAATCATAGAATGTCTTGGGTTGAAAGGGACCTTTAAAGGTCATCTAGTCCAACCCCCCTCCAGTAAGCAGGGATATCTTTAACTAGATCAGGTTGCTCAGAGCCTTATCAAGCCTGGCCTTGAATATCTCCAGGGATGGGGCCTCGAATATCTCCAGGGATGGGGCCTCCACCACCTCTCTGGGCAACCTTTTCTGGTGTCTCACTGTAAAGAACTCATTGTAAAGAACTGCTTCCTAATGTCTAATCTAAACCTACCCTGCTCTAGTTTAAAACCATTGCCCCTCATCCTATCACTACATACCCTTGAAAACAGCCCCTCCCCAGCTTTCTTGTAGGCCCCCGGTATCTGTATACACTCCATTTTATGAAGACATGTCTTAAAAGTACAGGTGATGTGGATATACGTGAAAGCTAGCAACATTTTAGACTTAAGCAATCATAAATACACTACTGTTTGTTTAATGTGCAAGATTTCTATTACTTATGATGGCTACAGTGCTGAATATTGTGCTTATGTAAGTCCTCAATGATAAAATATCCTGTATTTCACCTACTTTATTAAATTCTTGTCTTAGCTACAGTACTGAAAGGAATGACATTTCATCAAGTTTCAAGTTCTTAACACTAAATCTGTAAAGTTTGAGTGAATAAAATCCTAATGGAATAGTTAAGATCATCTGCATATTCATGTATGCAACATATTCAGGTAATTTCCAATTTTTCCTTTCCTATCTTATATGTTTAATTTCTACTCCCTTTACAGTAGTATTTTACTTTCTTACTCCTATTTCTTTTCATCCACAATTACTCACAAAGACTACAATGCCGTTTTAAAGTCAACACCAAATAAATAGCATTTTATTATGCTTCGCAACAAAAAGAAAAAACATTTGTTTATTGTATTCACTTTCAATTTAAGGATGCTTACAAATCACTTCTTGAAGCTTTAGTACTTCCCTATCATGGCAAATTTTGCTAGAAGATACCTGAAGTCTATAACTATAAATGTCTAGATTTACAATTAAAATCCAAAACACAGGCTAAACAGAAAAACAAAAAGACAAGATCACAGTTTATATCCTACACCAATACACTGCACAGTGAAATATACTACCTTTTTTTTCCTAGATCTGCTTAAGCAAATAAAAGTTGTATAAGTAAGGAAAAGGGATTCTGGGAAGCTCTAACACCATGTTAGCTTAATGGGGCTACAAAGAACCAAGCAATGTGTTATCCTTTGATATTAAAGGGGTGGTGGCATTTTGGGAGAGCTAAAATACTTGAGTTTCAGATTAACAGTGTCAGAGAGTCCAGCCCCAAGTTACACCTACAGGGAGAACCAACAGGTGCCTGCACAACATTTAAAGTTTTATAAGAAGGAAAAGAAGACTTCTTGAAATCTTTGGCTCCATACCACAGAAATAGAAATGAGGACAACTGTTTTCATAAATGAAAGTTAACTTTACTGACACAAACAAGGTATAGCACAGTAGCTTTGTTTAAACTATTTTTTTTTAGAAAAAAGAATAGCTGAAGAAAGGTAAAAATATTGTTTAAGTTATTTCTTACGTACAAGTGAATGTGCTAAACCATACAAACATACTTATAGACTTGTGGCCTACCAAAGAAGAGAGAGTAAAGTGCTCTCCTTAATTTTTAATTTGTATTTCTGTGAAAATGTTGAGACTATTTCTTTGAGTCTGGAAACCTTAGGCATGAATCTAGAAAGATATATTTTGTGATGGGAAGGACAGAAGAAATGTACAAAAAGCAATGTTTATTTTTTGTTAAAAAATAAAAACATTTAATTAAGACAGGACCAAAATGAAATCAAAACAAAGACATATTCAGATTTTTTAATATTTTCCCCCTTTCCGTGCCAAGCTCCAATCCTGTCAATGTTACTCTGGAAGGAGCCTGCAACAATTGCATATGGTGTTAGTGACATTAATAGGGCTGAAGGCAATACTATATAGTTAATCTAGCCAAAGAGAAAGGCAGATTTTGAGTGATATGTCAGATATTACTACAGTTGATAGCACAAAGAAATTCACCTAAGAAAAGAACTTTCAACATGCTTTTATGTATCTGGGCTTTTCTGTGCTTATGTATTTCAGTCTAAAAGATGAAAATGATGGTGTAACTACACAACCAAGTTTCAAATAACAAGCAATCACACTTTAGGTATTTAGATCTGAATGGTTCATCTCAATGTTTCACTCCAGCCACCCTGCTGGTATTGCTTCCCAATAATCTGTAAACCAGCTAAAGACATGAAAGGGAAGCCAAAAGCTCATAAGAAAAAAAGAAATGTGGCAGTGTAAAAGAGGGGAATAATCAAGAATATCAATAAACTGAGAGCTTTCAGCATTTGGGGAATGGTATAGAAAAACTTTAGAAGGAAAAAGAAAAAATTCTAACAGACACAAAACATTTAACACCAACTGAAATCCTTCCCTCACAAGCAACGGAATAAAAAATACTGTTCAAGCTGCAGAAGATACAGACTCATTGATTCTAACTCAGTAGGAAAGATCTCTAGGCTTTCCATATTTCTTGAGAAAAACTCAGATGAGGTCTTAAAAATTACCAATGGAACACTGCAAAACAATAGCTGCATTAGCATAGCATGAAGAGATAGATAGGATCTGCCTCATGTGAAGTCCTTCCAGATGCTTGTGGCTCGTTCCACCTAAGTGTATTTCCATCAAATGCCCAAATATGCCATTTAGAACAAGGAAAGGGTTAGAAAAGAAATCTATGCTTGTATGCACAATCTATTAAGCTTTTATGCCTTTTTTCCCCCCTTTTTGGGTAATTGGTCATCTCAACAGAAGCTTAGATTTTTTTCTGATAGATGGATCTTTTCATAACTGTCCTGGACTTCCTTAAAGACTAAGTTGAGAATATTGAGATAAAAATTAAAACAAACAGTTCAGAAAAAAGAGTTATATATAGTACTAATTTCCAATCAGCTATGCACGCATTCTTAATTTTCTTCACATTTATCCTCATTTCTTTGCAAAGCATGAAAACAGATTCCTATATCGTGTTTTGTGTTCTTATTCTGATTCCTATGACCTTTTCAACATCCCATCCTGATTTCTCAAGGTAGGAAGGCTGTAAAAGGGAAAAAACAAAAATGTGCAGACAGCATGCAATTCTTTCAATTTCATGACAATTTGAAGTTGCTGATAATTGTACCCACTTAATGCTGTCATCACAAGAAAGCTGATATGTGGGTCTTTAAGTTACTGTAATTCAATTTCTGTTATTATACTACTGTTAAGGAATGTATTTTTGGAACAAAATATATCTGGCTTTGAGATCAAAGAAATTAAATGTATTTATTAACTTATCATATTGCAGTGTATGCTTTCCTTCCAGTTACTGTACATGTATTGTCACACATACTAAACACAATACTTTTTTTTTTTTCCAAAAGTAACCCTAGCTGTGACAATTGTTTTCAACTTATTCATTGGAAACTATCAACTAGTAACTTTAAAGGATATTTCATGTGCTCTTCTCCAGGATGAAAGCCTGTATTTTTTTTGTGTTTTATATCTTCTTTTTAACTCTGACTTCCATATATAAGCCACAAGCCATCAAACCTTGTAAAACTTTTGATGTTTATTTGCAAATCTCACCAGACATGTGGTCCAAAGCTAGCAGCACAATGATGATTGCACGTAAAAATCAGAAAATTACCTTCCAACTATCACAGAATTAGAAAATATTAATATCTTAATTTAATAATAGATTATTTATAAAGCTATGTGAATTTTATTTCCCTGTTTAAATAAAAATCTTTTAAATCTTATTTTTACAAAGAAAAAATCCAAATGTTTCTTCCTTTTTCTCTTGGAAATGCGTAAGACAAAGATTTATAATCATTCATTTCAGCTAAAGATACCACTTGTCTTGCTTGTATGTCATGCCTGCACTTAGCTCAAAAGTTGAGGTCATTTACAAGCAGTCTTTATTATATTTACACATTTGAGACACATACATACTGTGCTTTTGCTTTCTGTACACAAAGCTTCCCTGGGCTTCCAACGATAAATGGTTCACACAGGATTTCCATTCTAGAATTCAATTCAAAACCTTCAGGAATATTCAATAAAGAGTTTATGACCAAGAGCAGATATAATGTAAAGCCAGACTTTGTATGTTTGGTACAAATGAGCACTAATCAAGTACATTAAAAATCATTAAAGTATATATAGTTTAATAAGTTAATCTGTTGTTAAAAACAGAATAGTTACAAAGTGGTTAATGTGTGTTTGTTCGTATTATCACCTTCCACTTCAACTGTACATTAGTTTTCATACCTTACAGGTTCTTCTCTATGTTTACTTGGCATAGATGTGACTTTTCTGATACAAGATTATGGCTTTCATAGCATAGTTACCAGAAACCCAAACTGGGAAATCTGAGACCAAGTTTCTAAATCAAGCTCCATAAATCCTGGCAAGTAATTTTAACCTCCCTTTACTTCTTTTGTTCCTTTTCTCCTTGCAGAACATTCTCCAAAGGATGGGAACTGACTTATTATAGACCTTATTACAATGGAGACCTTCAATTTCTCCCAAAATCTCAAGGTACTGATGAACATTTCAGAAAATTATCAAGTTTTGGACAATATTTTCATTGCCAGTAGTTCCCCAGATGTCACTTTGGACTTACAAAAATATTCAGCTGTCTGCGTAGGTTCCTTTGAAACCCCCCTAGCTGTGAAAAAACTTCATATTTCACAAACAATGATTCCTCTTCCCTCCATCTGTGCCTTCCTTCAGCACGTAAAATTCTTCCTTGCTCTTACACTACAGGACCTGTTCTCCCCATGATGATGTATGAGGAAGGCACAAAACCAAAGACCAAATTTCTCTTTCTATATGAGCTTTCAGAAAAGCAACTTTGCGTGTATAGAATGAAGAGAAAAGAGTCGGAAAGGGAACTGAAACCGTCTATTGATTTCTAAAGATTAACTTCTGATTAAAATCAGTGCAAACACTTTCTAAAATAAGTTATTAAGGAGGAATTCCCCCAGTTTCATTTGTTCCCTCATCTTTTTCAGTTTCTTCAAGGGCTACAGGAGGTCCCAGAATCCCTAAAAAATACAGAAGTCTTGCTGTGGAATTAGGACTTTAGTTCTCTTTCTTTTTTTGCTACAGTGAAACAAGTCAAACCATGGTAAGTTATGTAGTTTTACAAGAGTTTCATCTGGCTATTTTAACTCTCTAAAGCTAAAAGCAGTAAGCTTCTTGAGCAGAGTGCCTGGAAGGACAGCAAGCCAATGACAGTGGGAAATACATGCATTTAAAAGGCCTGGGGCACAGGCATTTTGGAATGGGGTTACAACCTTCACATCAAACCACACACTGAATTACTTTGCTTGTAGTTTAGCTGGATGCAACTCTGCTAACAGCACATCAATGACATAATGACTCAGCTGAAAGAAGTGTGAGAATTTAAGATTTTTCTCCACCTCAGAAGGGATACATGCTCAAGTCCTAAGGATCACATCTTCTTTCTGCCTGAGAAAATAAAAAGCCTTTTGTTGTCCTTATCATGGACCATCCGTAAATATTAAAGACAAATCTGGCACATGGTCATACCTAAGTCAAACTTTAGAACCCAAAGTCCTTCAACAAACATGGAAAGAACATCAGTGTCTTACAGTATTTTAATAAAGTTATTATCTTACACTAGATTTTAAAAAGAAAGTTCAGGGAAGAACATACAGAATTAAAATTCAACGCAAATGTTTTGTACTGTATAGTAGAAATTTGCAACTTATATAGCCTTTTGCTGTGGCCTGCATTGGCCCTGATGTCCACAGAATGGAATGTATATTAGAGAAAATGAGAGTAAACAATTGTGTTCTTTATAATATAGGCACTACACAAGCTAAAAAGACTTATCGGAATAATAATAACATGAAGTAAAGAAATCTCACATTTGAGATTCTTTTTACATTAGAACCATAGCTACAGCTTTGTGTGATGCACACTGATATTAAGGTTTCACGAAAGCTAAAAAGGAGATTGACTACAGCCTATATACTTTGTTTTAACACCAGTAAGCTTTCTGTCAGCACTTTCCATCTATAATACATTGAGATTCATATTACATAATAGCATATTCTACTTTGTTCCAATTGTTGAAACAGAATGAAATCACTAAGTTGATATTATTTTGCATTCAGCAGTGTTTTAGAACAGAATTAATAAGCTAACATCCTAATTCATAAAAAAAGGGGAAAGGAGGGAGAAAGAAGGAAGGGAGCAGGGATGAGGAAAACAAAACAGTTCTGTGGTTTGAGCCTGAAGGCTTACATGCCTCATCACTCAAGGGAGCTATCTTGAGTGAGCAGCCAAAAATTGCTTCCCTCTACATTATGCAGTTCTGACGCAGGGATCTGAAGACACCATGCCTGAGTAGCACAGACATCAGCCATTTCTGCCATCTGCCCCGCAGTGGGAACACCAGATGAAATCAAACCAGTTTGCTAAGTGAGAATAGTGAAAGGCAGCTTCCTACAGCTGATGAACTGTGGAAAGATTTTTGAAGTTGCGTATTAGCCATTAACAGAAAGGCAAATACATTGCACTTCTAAAGCCAGAAAGACTTAAAAAATAAGAAATACAATGACAGTAGTGCCACTAAGAAGTAAAATTCTTCCCACCCCCACCCTCCATCATTCATGGAAATTAGGAAAAATAACAGTGATTACAGGAGACTTAGAAATAATCTTGGGAGTCATTAGTTGTTCATGAAAGATTACATACAATTCATGATGACACTTCTTTTCTTTGACGGAAAATAACTGATCACTACCAACTCTAGAGACCCAGGTGCTCCTGGGCCTCAGGCCAGCTGCTGATTCAATCTTTGTCTGATGAACATCAGTAGAGTTAATCTAGTTTTTATCCTCAGGATAGCAGATTAAATTTTTTCAAACGTGGGTGAGGAAGCTAGAAGATTAATATCACACATAATTCTGGAGATTCTTCCAACCCCAGGAGAACCAGTGGGCATGGAGCAGTGTAGTTTGTGGCCTGTATCTACCAAATATGAAAACAGTCAGCATATCCAATTTAGTAGTTGAGATCTTGGCATCTCTGTCCTCTAGCACATTATGCAAGACCTATATGAATATAATGAAAGGGAATATTTAGGATCATGAATGACTCAAAAGTCATAGAGTCATAGATTTATGAGTTGTAACAGGCAATGACTCCAATGGGACATGGGAGTACAGTTAAGATTTTCAATTTCTAGTATAAGATGTCTGAGTTCTAATCTAAAGCTGAAAGCTTGAACACTAAAATGACATTTTCAGCAGCAACTTCTGAGGGGCAGAGGAAGGATGGGATGAACTCTTAGTAGGAGCCCAAATTGACACCTATACCAAATAAATTTATGAGGTGCCTTTGTCTGGACCTAAGACCTCATCATGACTGGAAGAAAGACCCAAGGTCTACAAGATGCAAACTTGCAAAGCTGCAAGATATATTCGCAGAAATTAACATGACTAAATATTTTTCTGAGCTTCAATGAGATACACTCATATTGCTTATAGAAGTTCCTTGTGAGCCATATTAACTTTTCCAGCAGAGGTTACAAATTCCTTATCTACAACCTATGAGAGAATACAACTACAGAGATAAAACATATCAGTTCCCTGAAAAATTAATAATATTTCATGATGAGACTTAACTGATTCAACATAAAAGCATGTTGTTGATAACTTCCAGTTCCTACTTCAGGTTTAAAAAAATACCCTCAAAAAATTCATTAAAGCTCAACATTTTGTATATATTAATCCCAGAATTCAGCATCTAGGCCTAAAGAAAACAATTCTGCTGTCTTCACAAAGGTCAGATCAAGTCTTTCTAAAGCTTTGACCAAATAAAGCTTTAAGCCAACCCTAGGGTTGATTTGAGCTATGAGAAAGCAAATGACAGAAACTTCCCAAAAAGCAAAATAATCCCCGTGAATTCTAAATTTGGCATTGAGAAGAAGACCTCTGATTATCCAGAAATTTATAAAAAATAAAATAAAATCTAGAATTCGTTCTCCACTGGCCCTGATGTAGATGGGACAGCTTGCAAAACCACACAGCTCCCATTGACTCATGTGATAGACTCTTAGAAAATCACAGAATGTTTTGGGCCAGAAGGGACCATTAAAGATCACCTAGTCCACCCCCCCACCATGGGCAGCGACAACTTCCACTACATCAGGTTGCTCAAAGCCCATCCAACCTGATGTTGAACACTTCCAGGGATGGGGCATCCACAACTTCTCTGGACAACCTGTTCCAGTGTCTCACCACTCTCACAGTAAAGAATCTTACATCTAATCTAAATCTACGCTCTTTCAGCTTAAAACAATTGCCCCTTGTCCTGTCACTACTGGTCCTGGTAAAAAGCCTCTCTCCATCTTTCTTGTAAGCCCCTTTTACGTATTGAAAGGCCACAATGAGGTGTCCCTGGAGTCTTCTTCTTCAGTCTGAATAATCACAACTCTCTCATTTTGTCCTCATAGGGGAGGGGCTCCAGCCCTCCGATCATTTTCATGGCCCTCCTCTGGACCAACTCTAACATGTCCATGTCTCTTGTGCTGAGCACCCCAGAGCTGGATGCAGCACTCCAGGTGGGGTCTCACCAGAGTAGAGTAGAGGGACAGAATCACCTCCCTTGACCTGCTGGACATGCTTCTTTTGATGCAGCCCAGGATGCGACTGGCCTTCTGGGCTGTGAGTGCACATTGCTGGCTCATGTTCAATTTTTCATCCACTAATATTCCCAAGTCCTTCTCCGCAGAGCTGCCCTCAATCTATTCATCACTCAATCAGTACTGATACTGGGGATTGCCCCAATCCAAGAGCAGGACCTTGCACTTGTTTTTGTTGAACTTCATGAGGTTCACATGGGCCCACTTCTCAAGACTGTCAAGATCCCTCTGTATGGCATTCCTTCGCTCAAATGTATCAATATTACCACTCAGCTTGTGTCATCGCTAAACTTGCTGAGGGTGCACTCAGTCCTACAATGTCATTAATAAAGATACTGAACAGTTCTAGTCCCAATACAGACTCCTGAGGGACACTGCTTGTTACAGAGCACGGGAATTTATGAGAATATACTGAATACTAAATATGTTACTTGTAACTGATAGGGGAGTATGAGTATGTGCTTCTCTTGCCACTGCTTAAACACACAGGCACACATCTCCTACCTCACAGCAAATCTGCACTTACCTAGTTTCAACCATAACCCAGATATTTCAACTAAAAAAATAGTGGAATGGGTTAAAGTTTTACTTATGCTGTAAATGCTTGTAGTCATAACATTCTTTTTTGTTATTGTTCTCGGACATGAAAAATCCACAGACACACTTGCCTTCCTTGTAACTTCTGCAAGACTTCAAACAGAGCTTGTAATATTCACTGAGACATTCCAAGAGCTCCCTGAAGTTCAAGCTTTCACATCTAATAACTCCCAAACCTACAAAACTATTCGTAGTAAAGCTGTCTTGTTCTCCTGCTTTAATCAATTAGTGTCTCTTCTGTCATACGCATTTGTGAGGAGCATTATGGGGAGCTGGTTGGCTTCTACTTTGACCAGCTCACTTCCTACACAAAAGAATGTCATGGACCACTACTCAAGTGGTTCACAAATTACATCTGGGACACATTAATGGTTCAAAATCCTGGGAAAAAACCATCCAGTCTCCACAGATTTTTCCCTTTGGTGCATTTTAATACCTAGCCGAAAGAATTAATCAAGAAGTAAGCAAAATGAATTCTCCTCCCAAGTATACACAAGCATAAAAAACCTACTAGTTTCCACTTGATAATTTTCAACTATTTTCACTGTAATTGACTGCTTTCTAAAATCAAAATTATTTCAAAATCTGAAGCAGAAACAGAATTTTTCCCATTTCTGTCAGAAGACAGGTCATCCAGAGATTCTAATTATGCCTACAATTACCTTTGCCTATGCAGCATGGTGCTAGTAGCAGCTGCATTTAACTCAAGTGCAAAAATGCTGACACAAAAGCATCTTTTTTCCTAGTAAAGAGTGGGGTGAAGAACAAAAACTGGATACTTAACACAGGATGGCGATCAGTGTTGTGGCTTCATTCACCTGCAGGAAGACTTAGTAGAAACTATAAGCTAGTGTTCCTTTTGGTTCTGAAGTTTATAGTCAAAACATTTGTTGGTTTATGAGAAGCCACTTGCTTGTAGATGTTGAAAAATAGATGTCATAGTATGCAGGCTTTCCACAACTCTCATAGGAAAACAGGAGGATGATGACAGCACAATCTTCTTTGTCAGACAAGATAATAATACTCTAGCCAGAAACTAACATTAAAAGCTATTGCAGACAAATAACAAAGAGACAGACAGTCAGCAAATGAGATACTTTCTGTAAGGCTCAGGTTTTTAACTGTGTCTTAGAAATCTCAGAAATCTGTAGCTGAATCGGAACAAGGTATCAGACTTCTAAAATCAAAATCTCCAAATGCTTCATTTGGGCCACATTCACCTAAAGAACCTCCAGTTCACCTTTACACTATAAAGGGGAAAAATTCTAGCTAGTTAGCAGAGATATACTAGTTGTAACATCAAAACAGTGATGTCTTGCTGTAGCAGATCTGAAGATGTGCTTCTATCTCCAAAAGCTTATCTGTTTCTCCTCCCCAAAACAAGTAGTTTAGCCAAATATATTTTCTTTCCCTGAAAACCTTGCCAAGGTATTTTAAGGCATTTTATACAGTTTATGTAAAAGTCCTACTTCCACCATCCAAATGAGACAATAATAATTTTAAATGTCATGATCTCTAAAATTTGGACTGAAATTCCAAACCTCTGATGACAGAAAAATAAGACCAAAAAAAACCAAAACTCTATGAGGCCAGTTTTCCTGATCCTTGGAAGTCCATTTGAAACATTCACCAAGACATCTGGGCCTTTCCTATAGGAGGTCTAAAGAATATATAGTCTTAGTATGTATATCTTCTGGTCTTTAAAAATAAGAACCAGTCTTCTGTAGATATAAAGCAACAAGTAAACAGCACTGAAGCAAGCCATAGTTTTGTTCTGTTTAAAGAGCAGATTAAAAAACGGAAACTTCTACTTATTCTGCAAGTGTTCCTCCTATCAAACACAATACAGCATGTGACAGTAGTCCTGATATGGCATAACAGAATTGAGTGTTACACTGTTTGATAAGTGGGTACAATGTCTCCCTTAACAAAACAAGCAAATATGAAGAAACGCTATTTTTTACCCTTTACTGCTTATGGAGCACCTAACAATTTCACATATGTCTGGTCACCTGAAAGATTTGACATTTTCTTACTTCCATCTTCCTGAATTCATTTCCTTTCAACAGTGGGACAGGTGATAACATCATCAGTGCTAAAAAGAGAAGGCAAGGAAAAAGGTGGGTAGAGAACAACCAGTTCAGAGAAGAATCAGAATATTGGTCGTTGTGACAGGACTTCAATGTCTCCTTAACTGCTGAATCCCACCAAGGCTTCAAAAAAAAGAACAGAAAAATCCCATATCAAGCCTTTGCACACTGTCAGTAAAGCAGGAATTAAATCTGCATAGCAGAACAAGGTCTTTTAATTGACTGTACTAATTCTTAACAGAATCTGAATTTTCATATCAAGATATTTGTTAGCTTTGATGAAATAAAAGTTGAAAAATGTTTCCAAAAAAGAAAGGAAGAATCTTTTGGGATAAATTTGGGAATGGAAGATTACAGAAGCCTTCAGCAGTACTGAAAACACTTTGTAACTGGCTATGGCCTGAAGATTTCACAGTCTATCTTAAGCAAAAAACACACAAGAAATACAGAAAAAGGAATAAAAAGCAAACCCTTTCATTTATTACCCAGAATAATACTTCCCACCATGATTCCACGCAGTGGAGGTAGACACTAGAACATTACAAGCCTTAGTATAATTTCTTCCAGTCTTAAGAATTTGAAGAAAATAAAATCTACAAGCCAGTTCCCCAAAAACTTATTTTGAATAACAAATGCATGTTAAGTTCTTTTGTATTTCTCATTTGGCTTTTGACAATTAGGTTGTAGTCAAATCATCTGTAAAGCTTTTGTTGTACAACCATGAGGAGTATAAAAGTCACTTTCAAGCACAAGCTTGCATGATTCTAAGAGCCAAAGCTTTAGAAAAACACCATCAAGAAAATCTCAAAAGTTCAGTTAAGATTATGGCAATTTGCAGTCCTGTCAAAGGCAGAATAAGCTTCAGTATAGACTACACCTTGCTTTGCAAAGCAGCACCTCATTTCCTCGAAGTTGGCCTCGGGCAGCGGTATCCATTCCTCTTCAAAACTGCTGTTGCAATTCAATTTCAGTTTCCACTCTCCCTCAAAGACTACGTGGAATAACCTACAATAGTTTTCCAGTAACAAACACACATACGGTATCATCTACGCATGTGTACACAATTATATACACTAGCGCTGAAATATGGCTCTGCTAAATAAGGGAATGCAAGCACAATAAAAAGGTAAAAATTACATAGATCCCTTACACTTGAATTCAGTCCATGCTGTAAGTTAGTGAAGCAGTATCAACTACGTGGAAATTTTTCAGTTATTCTTGCCATGAATGAAAAGGATTTAGATGTGTTCGTCAGCTAGACTGGGGGGGAAGGGAGGAGGGAGGGAGGAGGGAGAGATCGAGAGATCTGGCACCAACAGGTCCTGCCACTGGTAGTAATATTTCTGTTTTCCCTCAACCACTTTGTATATACAGAAAGCATAGAAAGCAATTTAATTTGAGAAGCCAAGGTAAAAGTTTTCTTCAAATCTCTATTACAAAGCCTTTGGGTGTTAAACATATGCACAAGCAAAGTATGTAATGGCTATCTAGCAAGGTCATATAATTCTGTAACAAAAATAATAATTAGCCTTGTAGCCTTGTTTGAGAAGTCTGTAAACAAAGGAAAATAAATGTTTTATTATGAAGTGCCCATATATCATATGAATGACACCAGGCCACTTTTCCTAAATATTTGTACAGCCAGCTGCAATGACACTATGAATCTGATCATGATAGGGTGAAACTGTCATATTAATCAATACAATATTAAGACACGTTAGCATATAGCATTTTAGTTCAGATGAGGCGTACGTTTTTTAAACAAATTTCATTATCTCCTTTTAGTGTACTTCGGTTCACGTTGCAGAGTGGTCTGAACGTGCTTGAACTCTATCTGGTTTGGATGAAGCTAAACTGAAAGGTGATCTCCAGGACTGTCCCATCCGAACTATTAATGATCATTCACTTCCACAGGACTACCAGGGCTCTACCAAGTACCACCCTGTTGAAATGCTTATAGTATAGTCCTCAGAAACGTGTTTTTCTAGCCTATCTGATCCTATTGAACTGCACCACTTAACTTGCAGAGACTGTCTTAAATGTCTTGTCAATTACCTTAACAAAATAGTATATTTAATAGATAATGTAAGCATCAGATAGCTCAGAGAGAAAAAAAGATAGAGGAGAGAGAGAAACTGCCTTCCTGGGAAGAAATGTTTCTCTATGCCAACATAGAGACAGTCCTGGCTTTGCTAAAAAATCTTATTTTGATGTGTATACTTCTAAATGAGCCTTTGCAGAAAATGTCCAGTGCCTGCTGATGTTTCTGTTCAGAGAGTTTCGGCAGTGTGTTAGCCAGTTATGGTTGTTACCTTCAAGTACATCTAGAAAGTGCTACGACCAGCAGTACAGAGAGGAGCCGCTATTACATCTCAGGGCAGGAAAAAATATATGTGAATATCCCCCTCTCCCTTTCCCTCTAATCAGTACCCAGACTGGTTCTGATTAGAAGTATGTTTATCTTGCAGTCATTTCAGAAGTAATTGCAGTGTACTGCAATTGCCTAATTTATACTCTTTTGCAGTAGACAGAAATACAAACTAGCATGAATGAGCTTCAACATGGCAGGACAGAGCGTAATATAGTCATACTTTATCTACCAGGAAGCCAGAAATGCAATGTAAAACATTACTATTGTAAAAAAATGAAAACATGAGTTTCCTCACTATTTCCTTGTATTTTTCCATCCTCCATGAGGACTAAGAAATAGAAACCATGTAATACATAACTCAACCTTAAACATGCTCAGAGCTCTAACGGCCTCTAACTGTTTCTTACCTCTTCCTGGTTTTGCAGGTATTTGTTGTCACTGACATTGTACCTATCTTTAAATATTATCATCAGGAGAAAAGAACAGTTTGTTTAATATTCTGCTAATTAATCACAGTCCTCAATCTCTCCCTTTCTTTATTTTAGACCCTTTAAATTTATTTTCTTCTATAGTCTTTACCATTCCAAGCACAAAATTTATTCAAGCATGACTGAAGTGGTAAAAATAGGTTCCTGAAAAGAATTCAGAAAAACAAAAGTAAACAAAACTTTTCCTTTTATGCTGTAGTTTCAGTACAAGATTCTTTGCCCAAAAGTATTCATCCCTTCTAAAAAATGGTTAATAAAAATAGAAAATTCCTTGTGATATTGTACAGTGGTGGCTTCTTTCTATACGTATTTGCAGCACAAATTAAATAATTTCTTTAAATTACTTCATGATTTGTGAAAAGGCTCTTTACTAATACATGGACCAAGAATCTCAAACCCAAAGACAGATTCTTCTACATCAGGATACAGCAAGATGGATATTTTCCTTCCCAGCCCTTCAGCCCTAAATGGGATAAACTATAAAATATCTGACACAATTTTAGAACGCTACATAATAATGGGCCTTTTTTAAGCATGCCTTTGAATTAAGGCAGACACTACAACAGCACTATAGCAGTCCTGGGATTTGGGAAGCAGCATTTTAACAGCATGTTGCCCGTATTCTCATGCTGTGAACATATTCATAGCAGTTCCATGAAAGTCCCAGGACTGCTGGTGTAGCATCTGTTCGCTACCAACAAAGACCTGGATATTACACAAGAGTCTGTTTTCTATTCATCAGCTGCCTTTTTACAAACACAGGACTCCTATTGCAACAGGAGAATTTTTTACCTGGGTTTTCTCATGTGAACATGCAAACACACTGATCGTTGAATATATATCTTTGTGACATTATCGGACATTTATCAGGCTAGAGCTACTCTCAGGATAAATAGGGACTCTTAGGCTTAGATGTTATCCATATCCAAAAAACACATACATGTTTCCAAAGATGTTAACAAGAAATCATAATCTTGGAACAAAACGCCTTTCATTCAGGATAACTCAGTTACTAATGCCCCTCCTCTCAAAGTGGTAATTACATGTCAATTTACAATTCAAAATACTTGGACTGACTTTGACATTTACCATCTCAGACCTTGCCCAGTGATGAAGAATGTGTATGTGTTGGTTCCACATACAAATTCACACCTTGGTTTCTGCTATTATCAGACAAATACGTAGAGCCATCAGCTTCAGTAGGGTATTCCGAACAAACAATTTTAATAAGAATCATCCCATGGTGCTACTTGAGCTGAGTGCATCATTTGATCCAAATCATTTAGTTTTATTTGTGTTTGGATGTGCTTACTTTATCAATTAGGTTCACTTCGTGGGCTGGTTCAGGCAGGATCACAGTCTGCTGATTGCGTTACAAACCCTCTAGCTCTCTTCCAAGGTCTTCTCTGAGAAAGAGTAATCTGGAGCAAGCTGATCAGTCTCCTCCAAACGTGTGACTTGAACAGAGTTGACATGGCAATGTATGCCAGGATCACCTCCAGACACACAATATGGATGCAGACAGGACAAGTATGGCTTCTTCTTCTTGGGACAGCCTCACAACACTTTTTTTAATAGACCTCAAATTATTTGTTAATTAAATGAAATGAAAGTGGGCGACTGGTCATCTTTTTTTCCCCTACTACATAGCTATAGAGGTAAAAAAAATAAACTTCAGCACACACATAACACATGATGCACACAAGTGCATGCATACACACACTCTGCGCTTCAAGACCCAGAGTTCTTCTCTCCAGTATTGTAAATACCAGGATAGTGGAGTGACAATGAATAGACAGTGTGAATAGTTAAATTTTCTTTGTCACTCATATAAACTCTGGCCGAAGCACACTTCAGTGGAAGAGAGCAAGGAAGCTAAACTAGGTACATTTGTCATGGGCAACCTGCCTGAATGTTCTCAGACTAGGAGGCAATCAGGTTAGAGGATTCTGTACATTCATACTGAGGCTATTGAGAATAATTGTTCATGGATTTAAAGAAATCAGATTACCCCATAATCCTATAGTAACATTTGGCATGCTACACATTATTAAGAAGTCACTGTAAAATTGTTATGCAAATTAGATATTCACAAGCAAGAGTGCAAAGAACAGAATAACCAGAGAATTGCATGGTGGTATGAAGTAGCTGAGCACTATCTTTATTATTGCCAATTACATACCAGTCTAGTTTTTGAATGGGATTATATTTCTGAATAGGATACATTTCCAGCAGCTCCACTGGACATCATTAAAGCAGTGGCAGATTCCATGTACAATCCTTTATAAAAATTCCAAAATCCCATTGCGCTTTCATGCTTCACTCTTTTGCATGAAAGACATTTGCCAGCCATTTTGTGTAGTACTGCAGAGAATACTTACATAGACGAGAAGAAAAACAATGCACTCCAGGACATACAATGAGAGCATGCATAGTTTCAAAACAATAATATTGCTAGATAATTGTTAGACAGCTAATCAGTTCTATATCATCACTTAATTTTCACACGCTCACCCTCTGGTATTGCTCAAATAAAAAGATTTTCCCATATTAAACTACTATCATATTGTAACTTGCCCTTCCCTTCAAGTTCCATACTCACAGACAATGTTTTGTGGAAAGATTATAACATTACAATGCGTGAAATGTGTGCAGACAGACATCTATTCTTGTAAAAACATAACCTGAAATATACCAAGTAAACCGTTTGCTTGTATTAGTGCTGGTACAATGTACTTTGGCTCAATCTTATGCCAAGAAGCAGTCTAAAAATGTAGTTTAATTTTTAAGCAAAATGTATGCATTGATATTTAACTGCAGGCATCACCGTTTGTTTTTTTTTTTTTTCATTGCTGAAGCATAATGAGAAGGAAGCAATTTCCGAACGTGCCGAGAGCCCTTTGGCTGCTCGGAAGCAGCGCAGGTTGCCATAGCAACTGCCACACCACCCTCTCGCTCTTCCCAGCCAATGGCGCATCCCAGTGCGGCCGCAGTATCGGTGGAGCCTATTTCTGCTAACGCAAAACACAGCTACACACCTCTGCTGCTATTGTTGCCGTCTGGACTGAAAAATCAATGTATAAGAAGAATAATAAAAAAAAACAAACAAAAACCAAAAACCAACAAACCAACACCGTGAAATAGGCCTCATTAAAACATTAAAAAACACAGTATATAAAGTAGCAGTTTCATTTTCTGCAAGGCACGCTGTCTGTCGTGACGACCTTGACGCTCAGTTTTATAATTTCCCCTTGGGTAAGAGAATGTGCAAGGGCATATTCTCTTTAGGTTCAACATCTTCCATTGCAAATGAGATTTGTCTTACCGAAACAGCAGCAAATCAAATTCTGTGTTTCATCAGAGCTGTTTGTGTGCATTTACAGCATTATTGATTTGGAAATCTAACATCGGCAAAAAGCAAAACTATCCAGTTAAGCTTAGGAAAGGCTTTACACATCAGCTGATCTCCCCTGTTGTATGTGGGCTAGTGGTACTTACCCACATGACTGGGAATTAGTCTGGAAAAATGAGAAATGTCTGTGATTATTAATAATGTTGTTATCAGACATTAAAAAAAATACAGTTTTTCTAACTTGACCAGGTTTCTACGGGTATCAGTGGTCATTTTAGAATTTATTTCCATGGTTCAAAGCTAGACACTATCTCTTCTCCTTTTTCAGCCCATCGCTTCTTAAAATCAACATCTAGAAAGAGATAATACCTTTTACGATAACAAATGGTGCAATCAGAAAAAGGGAAAGAGCAAGATTTAGGGCACACAAGCCCTTTCTCAAGCTTAATATGAGTCAAGCATGCACTGGAAAGAATTACTCTGGCTGGCAATCTAGCTAAGGGGAAAAAAATAATTCCAAAACTCAAAGCTAAACTTCCAGGAGATTATTTTGGTTACTAACATGTATAATGTTGCAGAGTAGGTGAAATTCTGGCCTAAAGTATGGGGTTTTTTGATAGTCCACTAGAATGTCCTTCCTATTTTATATGCTTCAAATTCCTCACCATTTTTAATACTATTTATAGCTCAAATCTGCTGGAAGTGGCACCCATTTTTAGAATACGCATGCACATAGGCACTCTTTCCCTGCCTCCCTAGTTTTACTATGATTCTCAGCATTTCCTAGCTTATTAATATAATTCAATGATATTCAGAGCAATTACTACCCACTTAGTTTAATGTTTGCTCTGTCTTTATCAGGCCTGAAAAAGGGCTTGAAAGCTTCAACCTTCTGCACTTTTCAAATACCTCAGGTTGCCTGTTTTCTAGGCTATCACAGCTACATAATGCTGCTATTAATTTTTATATGTTCTTTATAGTGAACAAACATGTTTGGTGTGCAGCAGAGAATCCATTATTCAATCAAAAAGGGAGAGTATGATCACACTATTTACACTCTGTTAACATTTAATAAAAGGAGAAAAGGAAAAGAAGACTCATTCAGAGATAAACAATTACAGATATACATTATTTTTATTGCTGTGCATAATTTCAGATCCTTCCTCTATGATTTTCAATATAATGTTAGAAAATATTTTTTAAATTCAAACAATGTTTTCTATCCAATTAGGATCATAAACACACTACAAATCAGTATAATGTGCAAAATAATGCCATTTATACACACACAAAATTGAGCATATTCTGATAAATCATTTTTAATTAGTACATTTAATAGGACAATTCTTAGTAAATATGGTCAATTACTCATTACTAGCAGTTTTTTCCAAGGCAGAATCAACTAGAAAAGTGCTTTATTATCCGTTTGGTATTAGACACAAACTCAGTTACTTATTTCCAGCTTGCATGGCTCTGAGGACATTTGAGAGCAAGAAAATCACCAGTGGGTCCAAATTTACATGACTGTCTTTTATCGACATTAGGATCAGTAAAGCTAGTAACTAAGAAAGTTTAGAGAGGCTAAAATTGCTGTCATCCGGTAAATTGCTGTAAATTACTGTCGTCCAGTAAGTAGTATAGCTACAGATATTAAATTATTGAAAATACTGTACTTATTGCAGTGCTTAAAATCTAAATGACTATGTCTTTAGAAAGATTTTGGAAATTTAAAAGAATAAATTAAAAATACGGGCTACCTACAGCTCTGTATAGTTAAGAAACTTCTCCAAGCCAGACTGTTATTTCAAAATACTGGAACCCTGGGTGGAAAATAAAAATCATCAAATTAGATGCTATTCTGAATTTCACCTCTGGAACATCCATGGGATGTCAGCAAAACACATGAAGTTTGTCAGAGAGCAGCATATAACATCAGATGTCTCCCTCTGAAACCTCTTTATGTATTGTTGTGTATTGGCACTAAAAACCACATAAACTAAAAGCTTATCATCCAGATGTGCTGCAAGCTTTTCCCTTTAGTCTTAAGGTTCGCTGCCTTAGGCTGACTCATTCTCTAAAGGCTCTGTGAAATCTTGATAATGTCATTAGAATGTGGTCTCAGAAGGAAAGGAGATCACATTTCAACAATATTTGTAAAAAATTTCTTTCTGGCAATTTCAGAAGAGAATACTTCAGTCCTTTTCTTCTGATAAGATTAAAAATCTATTATACAAAAATAAACACCCCCACCCTTTTATTGGGAAACAACAATGAAACAAAACCTCCGCATAAAACAGATACAAAAGCAAAAATGCATTCTGACTGATGTGGAAGATTTTCTAGTTCTATTCTGATCTGTGTTCCTGGGCAGAGAGACTACAGCATTTCCTATTTTTTGTGGTGTCATGTTGAGAAATGGTTAGAAATCCAGATTTAACTTGGCTGAATTAGTTTATTAAGATTTATAAATGCCTGTCTGGATTCAGCCATCTAAATAGAGTGTGTAAGAGTTTTACCTACGGTGCGAGCTACCAGATTAAACTATTTTTCACAAAATTCAATGCCAGAGAAGTTCCAATTGTGGCATGATAATAGGGGATAATACAGCCATGAAAACCAGGGTTGGCAGCCATGAAAACCAGGGTTGGGACCATAATATTACCCATCAAAAAATTGTCCCTGTTTTCTGTAAACTCCATGGCTAAGAATATATAGTCAGCTTCTCTGTGTGGGTCACATACGTCTTTCTGCCTCACTACCATCATGATCACAGCGGCTTCCAGTATAACTTTCTCCCTTGTCTACAGCTGTCTACTTCTTTCCAGCTTTTTGGGCTCATCAGTCTCTGAGGTTTGTTTCGAAACCTACTTGCAATACAAAAAAAAATATTCAGTTGCATCTTGCTCTTTCCAAATAGACAGTAAAACTTCAAATTTCACTATGTGAGGACGGGGGGGAAAGCCACAAAATGCACATATTTGCAGAACCAAGCTCTGACAGACTCACGATGTGCAACCTGTGGAAAAGCCAAAGAGAACTGCAGGACTTCTGTATCTTTATTATCAAAGCATGTGCCCTAGAACCAATCAACACTGTAAGCCCAAATTGTGTATCTTCCAGCTGCAGAAATTTGTCTTGGCTTCCCTTTCTTTTTTAGGCATATTTTGTTTGAGCTTCATTTTCACTGCTTTCCAGAACACGTTGTAGTTTCCCCTCTCGCCTATTGTTTCCAAGTTCTTCTTGCTTTTAAGAATAGGCACCACAGAGCTTGCAAAATGACAATTGAGAGTATAAGCATTTTTTTCTTTCTTAAAAATCAGTCATCTTGGATATTTTGCTATGAATGCAAAAAAAAAAAAAATCATGCTTTGAAGGCTGTCATCCTGTTCATACAAAACAGACCTCACCTACTATTTAAGTATGGAGAGTTATTCGATATGAGCAGCAAAAATTTCCGGAAAAAAATAACGAGAAACTGATGAACTAATATGGAATTGTGTTAAATTACAAAAATGAGGCATTTCCTTGAGCAAAAACTACAGAAATTTATCTTGGTTTTATAGAATCCTTTGCAAAGGGGGTTGTATTTAACAATCTGAATCTCTCACACATTTCTCACAATGGTATTCACCACCAGAAGGACTGTTTTCAGAGACATGTAGCAGTGAAGAAGTGGTCATAGGCTTGAAAAAACTTTCGTATCGGGAAGGAGATAATCAGAGCCCACTGAGGATCAAGATCTTTGGATTGAGAACAGATTGCTGCAGAAATTTGTTCATGACAGGTATAGAAAATATTCTGCGTACACTTCCAGTTGAAAAAAATGGGCTCAGAGAACTTACTGAAAAGGCAGATTTCTTTTTGTCGAAGGATTAAGTAAGAAAAATGGTATTTGCGTGATTCTGGGGAGCATTACAGACCATCTCCATTTACTTCAGTAAATCACACCAGTCTTTCCTGCTCTTAACAAAGATATGTCTTACTGCGGTATCACAGCTATACTGTAATTCTGAGAGTCACCTGGCACACCATAGTAGATGATGCAGGTTATTTCAAGTTTGAGTGAGGAACCTGGCTGCTCTGCATGGAGAACAGATGTGGTAGGATGGTACTGTGCCAGCTCTGATCATAAAGATTCAGCAGAGATCTGGAAACAAAATATTCTTAAGCAGGAGACTGACCAAAATCTATCTTGTTTTGCCTTTACAAATGTACTTCACCATGAGAGAAAATGTGATATATGACTGTGATTGTCCCAAATGAACAATCAAAAGGTATGATCACTCAGGTCCCAAGACAGAGATATGTACTTTCATTTGTTCAAAGTCCATAGGTCTTGGTCTGTGTCCTCCTTTGAATCTATGCTCCAAATGAGAAAAGATGTGACTGAAATCACGTTTCTGAAGATGACTGAAGAGCTTGTATAATACTTGCAAACAAAAATTTTAACTCACCAGATCTGTGACAGAAATCTGCATGAAAATGGAAGAACTCTTTGGTTTGTAAGTCAAGTAAAGCCAAATTAGAGGGACATGTTACTGCTATTAAAGCAGTGGCAATAAGACTCCAGATCATTTCAGTTACACACAGGCAAATTGCCAAATTAAAGAAAAAAATAATGACAAAACAATGAACACTATACAGGGCAGGAGTAGGTTCTTGTTTAAAATCTCACTGGCCAGCTTTTCCCTTGCAAGTCAAAGGGAATCCCTCCATAATTATGTAATTCCCATCTTGCTTGTGCTCCACCTCTCTTGCTTGTAGGGTTTTTCTTCCAAATTATGTATTAACATCCTTATGATGATATTTAAATGTTTTTGCCATGAAAGAATACAGATAAACTGTCTTCGGCCTACTTTTTACCTTCTTTTCTGAAAAATGGTTCATCTTCTTTTGTCACAGTATCCCTCACACCATTCGTCAACAATGTCTCAAACCTGTTAATTTACAGTATCCCATCCAGACTGAATGTACATCTCTTCCATCTGGTATGGGAGGGGTAAGAAAGACAGACAAGCATTGCAGTATGTGACCTGCTCATTTATGTTAAATGGGTCTAAATACACAAAATTGTGTTCTTCCATCTCTATTCAGGTCCAAAGACATTGATATTTCCTTGCAGATGCTTACGCTGAGCCAGTAAGAAGGTTCATAAAGGTGAAGATGCAACGTGCCCTACAAGTATCTCTGCTAACATATAACAGTTGACTTGTAGGTCCGAGTAAGAAAAGAGAGAGAAGTCATGAAACAGAAAGCCCTGGGCTACTATTCAAGACAGTTGTAACACTGTAAATTCAAATCCAGTCTCCACTCAGTAGCAACATTACTGAAAATTCACCCTGAAACCTGAAGTCTCCAGGATACGTAAGAATATAACTGTGGAACTCTGTATTCTGAGAAACCATCTGTCTTTTAATGAGCCAGTCCATGGGATATGAGTTGTTATGTTTTGAGAAAACCCATAACAATTTATAGTCATTTAGACAATTATTCTATCACCTGATGACCCCTCCCCACCCGTAAATGGGAATCGGGGAAAGTAAGGAAACACGAGGGTTGATTTTATAGATTTAATAAGATAGATTAAATAGGATAAATAGATTTAATAGGATAAGACTAAATAATTAACAATAATACTAAAGAACCAGTATTCATCCCAATATTAATATAAGATATACAAGAATTATACTCAGCCAATTCCATCAGTAGGAAGCTGTGCACTCCCAGCAGTGGACAGCAAATGTCGGACACTGTGAGCGTTACGGCTTTGGGAGGAAGGGAAGGGCTCAGGGGTCCGGCACCAGGGCAAGGAGTTCTCTGGACCTCCACCATCAAGGGAGAGAGAGACTACGCAGTGAACTTTCTAATTTATATTGAACGTGACATTCACAGTATGAAATAAGCCAGTCGGCCAGCCCAGGTCAAATGCCCAGGCCTCGCTCCTCCTCATCCCCACACCTGGCAAGGCTTGAAAACACTGAGGCCTTGAATCTCACATAGCCTAGCTGGCTATAAAGTAAATATTTTCCCGAATTCAGACACTAGAGTCTTCTAAAAGTGCAGTTTTCCCCAGCATTAGAGAGAAATTAGTCCTGTGTGGCTCAAGCCAGGACAGTTGTACCTCAGCTAGTGCAGACAGACCTGTGAAAATGCTAAAATGTGAGATCCAGCAAGGTGAAGAATCTTCTTGAGGTATTTGCCTTTTGAAGCAACAGTATTATCATGAAAGTCACCCCCAGGCCTGAATTTTCAGATTTCTTGAAAGAGTTTTGATCTCCAATCTCTTTTTTCATATCTACACATTAAAAATTATTGCAGTAAAACTTTTTACCTCTCAAGGAGAGATCCTCTGATCCCAGGCCTGAAACCAGCTTCAGACCAAAGCATCCCCTTGTGAAAGTGTTCCCTGAGAAAAAAAGGAAGGACTGAGAAGTGGAAATCCTCAGAAACTAGACTGTATAGCATTTTGTGTCTAAGGCATCAGTTGCTCCCCGGAGCACTGTACTACACTAAACCAGCTTTCATCTAAGATATCTCTAGGAAGCCCTAAGAAGAGGAGCTCTGAGGAGCTCAACTAGAACAGCAATTTGTTATACCCCAATATAATTTCTGATTCAGAATTGTAGAGCTGTCAAAAATTACATTCTTTCAGCAAAATATCAGTCTTATTACAGTCCTTGATGCATGTGATTGTCTAGACTATCGGCTGCTTTCTATGACAGAAGCTGCAGCTAACAAGGAATTGCTGCATTAGTTGTAGAAGAGATTTGTTTCCCCTCTTGGGAAAAAGCAAGGTTGGGGTTTTTTTAATCTATTCTTTTGAATAAATACCCAATAAAACATTGAATTAGACAGGTTACCTAAACTTGTTCCAGTAATGTTGGATTGACTGAAAGCAATGGGTTGGAGATACAGAAATGGAAACAGAGGTCTACCAGTGTGTGTGACTGATCGTAACAGCTCCACAATGGCACACAGTGGGAGCTCCAATGACATCCTATGTTCAGACTGGGGCATCATGCAGTTCACGGACACTGAAAGGAAACTCTATGCAAAGGACAGCTCAATCCTCTGTAATGTCAATCTGCAATGTCCTCCATGTCTTAAAAAAAACTAAATAAAAAAAAAAAGTCCTTTTCCATTTTTTTCCAGTTTCTAATAACCAGATCATGTATAATAGCGAAATCTTTTTCATATTAAATAGTATCTGTTTTTCCTTATCCAAATTCTCAAATCTAATGCTCTACCAAATAAAATTTGGAGAAACAGCTTGATTTATTTCAATATTTACTTGTAATTAAAATATGGATTAGCACTTCTTTTTAGCACAAGCATGTAATGACGGTTTTACTACTTTATGATCATCTGTCCATAGAAAAAGATTAAAAGAAAAAGCACCTGAAGAACCTGAAGTTCATTAAGAAATATTTAAAACCCTTAATATTTTCCTGTCCATTCTTCTTCAAAACAGAGATATCAAAGAGTCCAGTTTAAAAAACTGTGATTTGTTGACTGTCCCTATATGTGATATTCTTATGAACAAAGTAATACTGTTACCAGAAAAAAAAATAATGCTTAAATTAATAATGAGGTTTAAACACAAGTTTTCGATAAATCTAGATAACCTTACCAGAATCATTATTTTTTAATATAGAATAACTAAATAAATGAAAATGCATGCTATGTTAATCATCTGCAATAAATTTTTTCAGTTTGTTTTCTTTCTGAAGGTTACCTACCTATATGTAGGCCACCTAAAAAGAAGTATAATTCTGACATGCTAGCAACAAATAGAATTTTCTTATTTATTGACATGTATAAAATCATGTTTACAACAGAAACACATGCACCTTGTAAAATGATCCGCAATTGCTGCTCAGAGACAACTGATTGTAAAAAATTAGCATTGCATTTGATAGGTCAGTTCATAATTCTGCTGTCCTGGAATCTTTCCACACCACTCTTCATCCATTTCCTTACTTGGTGTAACATACAGGCAAAACACATCAGGACGGAGAAAGCAATATTCTTAGGAAATTAAAATGGTACATCAATAATTTACCAACAGTTAGGCTGAAAGTACTCATCTTCCCTGGCATAAGGCTGCCAATTTCAATTCAAGTCTTAAAACCAAGTTTTGCAATTGATACGGTGGTGGAAGTCAAGGCAGAACAACAGCAGGACGTTCTTTGTCCATATTTTTAGCAACTCATTGACCTCCTAACATATGACAAGTCACACACTCATCTCAGGAAAAAAAAAAAACGAACTAAAAGGTATTAATAACAGTTAAAGGCTCAATGACTTTCAATCAAGCATCTCAAATGAAAGCCTTTTGGCATATTCAGGAATTAAAGTTATGCCTTTTGAGACAGTGGTGTGGAAAAGGGGCTGTTATAGAATGCCCTTTAGCACATAATATAATGTGTATTTTGCTAGGCTTACTTTTAATGCAGTTCACAACTTTTATAGCCTCAAATATTATTTTTATTTCCCTGGTAAACATTAACACATTTGCTCAGGGTTTGGTGTCCAGTAATACATGCTTTTATCACAGAGCCATGTGGGGTTTTTTTTTCATAATTAACTCATTGCTAGTACATGCCTACCCTGCGTTAGTCCTACCTAGCTTAAAGATTTGACTATTGGAAACCTGTAAGACATTTCTGCTTGGAGGACAGCAAGAGCAACAGAGAACAATTTCTCAATGTCTAGGTCGTGTTAACTCACCCTAAGAGTAGAAACCGTCCTGGGATATCAATTTATTTCCAACACCAGTTCCCCACACTACCAACATTTACCCGCTTATACCAACATTTAACAGCTTTCCTAGGATTGTCGAAACTTTTTATATTTACAATGGCACAGTCCTGAGAATTGGAGGATTTTCATCTTTCCAGCCTGGAGTTTTTAGTTGCAATATTTGTCTCTTGTTACAAGCAGTAGAACCAGCGACTCTTGAAAGTGCAGAAGCAACAGAGAAAGGTAGTGATTACCACTTCTCTGAAAGTCTCTTGGACTACACGGGGACACAGAACCTCTGATGTAAGGACACCAAGCAGCACTACTATAATTTATAATTTCTTTAAGAAGACCATAAAATGCCCATCACTAAAGGTCCCTAAGAATATATTACACGGCTATTTCATCAAGAATGATATAGGTATATTTGATACTTCCTTGAGGAAGCAAAATTGACTGAGTTATTTCCTCAGGTACCTTTCAGCCCTATGATTAGACCCGGTATACTCCAAAGAGATTTAAAAACATATTCTGTAATTATGGAAACTTGTAGAATGTACTTGAAACTTTTAGAATGCGTAACACTTGGTTTTGTAAAAAGCACTCAATAGTCCAAAAATTCTTTTTCTTGATATAGAGTTTTAAGGAGCAAATGATTTAAGAAAAAGTTGAGCTTTTTAAAATAATGGAGTAACCACGTGGGAACTGATTAATACCTGTTGAAATTATTAATATCAAAGGTAGTGGTTTGATTTTCAGAAATCTTGTCAATGAAAATGAGCAAATAACTGTTTTGTTTGCATTTTTTGTACACTTCAGTATATGAAGTTAATATTTCACATGTACCTTGCGTGGCTAAGCATGTCTGTGTGTGATCTGAACTGCTTCATTCTGCCCTGCAAGCACAGAAACAGTATCACCTGCCTTGGAGTAAGGCGCCTTCCTAAGGACTGCTGCTGTTCCATTGACGTATACGGTTCGACAAACATCACTGAACAGGAAAACATAAAAATCAAATACAGGAAAAACAGTAAAAAGTTTGACTGTGCAAGTCAGTGTAAATTAGAAAATAAAATCCTGCACAGCTCAGCTTCGAAAAAAGAAAACGTTACCTCAAACGTCAAATGGATGTTTGATTTGTTTATCATAAACATTCTGTTTCATTTCATTCAGATTGCTGCAGTAATGTTACGTAGTCATTCCCTAAATTTTTCTTCAGAATATGACACTTTGGGATTGTATCTGTCTTGAGGCTTTTTTTTCCCCTTTCTTTCAATCTGTGACACTGAGAAAAAAAGCCATCATACATGTATCTGTCTATTTTCTGTTTCTCTCCTTCTTCTGCGCGACGCCAAAAAAAAAAA